>VHZZ01022566.1:0-22153 GCA_009801015.1 Silene noctiflora | reverse complement strand
CCCGGAAATTACTTGCATAAACTTCAAGGAATTCTTAAACAAATTACAAAGCTAAATATGAGAACTAGGTTTTTAGGAATAAACTGAAGATAATACTGTTTTATGATCCTTAAGTCGGGAATACATGAGATTATATAACAAAAAGGGGAGGAAAGCCAAAGGTTTTGGCGTTGGTTGCTCCCACCCCGGACCACCAGGGTATCTCACCCCGACCGGGGTGACAACAAAAGTTCTCGCAGTCTCTATTTCATTGTCCAATCCTCAAGTTGCTTCCACCCCTGACCACCGGGGTGGCTCACCCCTACCGGGGTCACAACAAAAGTMCTCGCTCCTTTGTTTTCATGGTCTAATTCACACTTTGCTTCCACCCCTGACCACCGGGGTGGCGTCATGGGGTGGCATATCCTTCGACTAAACTTGGATTCTTCAATCAACTAGCAACCAAACTTCATTCTTTCACTTCTCGGGTTGCTTGAAATGTCCAAAATGCCCCTCCAAGGCCTAGACTCGACTCTCTTAGCCTCATGATCCGTGATGAATGCCAATTTGCTAGGAAAAATTGCTCCATTTCCTACAAAAACATGATAAAGCATTCAAGTCACCTAGAACACGGATTTAGCTCATAAAACACTTTATAAAAGCGCAATTGACGTGAAAATGTGAGCGAAAATAGGGGTAAAAAGCATATAAAAATACAACACATCATAAACATGTTGGCTAGGTGAGTAACCAATGAAAACACACACAATGGAGCGAGGATCAAGCTTGTGTGCGGTATACGGGCGGAGCTATGGGTATCATAAGCAACCGAAATTGCGGAAGTGATGATATTTGGTGGCTGACCGAACAACTTCGTGTATCGGGTGGCATTGTGAAGGGTTTGGGTTGGAAGACGATTAATAAGATAGACCGTTGTTCGGAAAGCATAGGGCCGATAGTGATGAGGGAGATATGAGTGCGTGAGAAGGGGAAGGTCAGTGTCAACCATGTGATGGTGTCCACGCTCAGCATAACCGTTGTGTTCCGGTGTATGTGGAGGTGATGTAAGATGGGATATACCGTGAGTGGCAAGATACGGAGCAAGTTTTTGGAATTCTCCCCTGTTGTCGGAGTAGAGCGTGCATAAACTAGTGCATAATTGTTTTTCTACCAGAGACTTAAAACGAGTGAATATAAAGTATGCGTCGGACTTTCGTTTGAGAGGATAAAACCAGACATATTTAGTAAAGTGATTGACAAAGATAACATAATATTTAAAGTGATCAACAAAGGAGATTGGGGACGTCAATAAGTCACTGAAAACAACCTCAGGATGGGCAGTAGTAGTAAGAGACGAAATAAGAAACGGTAATTTCTTACTTTTATTGATAAGGCATGAATTACATGGAGTAATTTTGATATGAGGAATATGTAAACTAGTTGCTAATTGCCTAAGAATTGGAAAAGAGGGATGACCAATGCGGTGATGAAAGTTCGACGAAGAAAGGTGAGCAGAGGACACTATGGGAGACATGAGGGAGGGAAGCACTTGATATACATTGTCCTTGACTGGGCCGCGGTGAAGGGGTCCTTTCGTGCTAAGATCCTTAACACAAAAAGAAGCGGGTGAGAATT
Source organism: Silene noctiflora (assembly GCA_009801015.1). Classification (NCBI taxonomy): domain Eukaryota; kingdom Viridiplantae; phylum Streptophyta; class Magnoliopsida; order Caryophyllales; family Caryophyllaceae; genus Silene; species Silene noctiflora. Next base: position 20,539 of record VHZZ01022566.1, on the reverse strand, counting down.
CGACAGAAACATTATTGTCAGAGCAGAATTTGGAAATTGAGATAATATTTTTTTCAAATTCTAGGGGTAACAAGGACATTAGATAGAGAAAAATGATTTGAGTTAAAAGAGAGAGAAGTAGAACCAGTGTGAGAGATAGGGAGCCTCGATCCATCGCCTATAACAATCTCGTCAGTGCCATCGTATGAGTAATGTAAGGATAGGTTCTGAAGGTCAGCAGTGACGTGGTGAGAGGTGGGTTCAACGGGTTAATTGGTGGCTCGAGGATGGCAGGGAACACGGATATGGGGATAAAATTCTCTATATTTTGGACAAAAGGTGAAGGAATGGCCTTGGACGTTGCACAAGTGGCAGCATCCGCGATAAGGGTTTCAGGGAGGGGTAAGAGTAGCGGTGGAAGATGGAGTGGTTGGGGCAGGAGGACGTGGCTGGGAGGGTGGGTCGGCGGGTGGTAGAGGCTAGTAGGGTGGGTTGGATGGTGGTCGTGGCTGGTAGTAGGAGCAGTAATTGGTGGGATTAGCCGTAGCAGGGAAGGGTTGTGTTGTAGTATGTTCTCTAATTTTGATACATAATTCCTTCTTGATAAGTTTTTCATGAAGTTCTGAAATAGAAATTGCGGTATCACGGGCATGGACTGCATTAATGACAAATTGATAGCGAGGGTCATTAATGCTCTCAAGGATACAATCAGTAATATCTTCAGTGGAGACGGGGCTGTCGAGGAGGGCAAATTCATCAGTGACATATTTGATTTGGTTCATGAAGTCCGAGATCGAGGAAGAGCCTTTGGTTAGGTTACGGAGTTTGTATTTGAGTTGCTTAATGTGACCACGAGAGGGGGAGAGCATAGGTCATAGCAAGGATGTCCCATGCTTCCTTTGTGGTGGTTGCATTAAGGATAAGGGAGCCGACGGGTGGGGCAAGGGTGCTAGCCACAAAGCCGAATAGGAGCTTGTCTTGCTTAAACCAAGTCTTGAACGCAGGGTTGGTGGATTTGGTGTCGGTTGCGCTGGTTAGTTCCTTGGCTGGTGCAGGTAACGTGCCATCGACGTAGCCATACAAATCGCAGCCAAGAAGAAGAGAAGAGAGTTGAAGACTCCATTGTTGATAATTGGAGCCGGTAAGTTTCTCAACGGAATTGATGTTAATTATCAAGAGCGGTTTTGAGGGTTCATCCATGTTAGGGATAGTATGTGAGGAGATCATATTGACGAAAAAAAAGGATCAATTGCTCGATACCATGTAAAGAGAAATTTTATGGCTTAAAGCTTGAGATTTCATTAATAATAACATGAGTATTTATACAAGAGATGTGCAACCTAACTTACGTAAAATAAGGAAAGTAAATACAATTGGTAATTTCTTCTAGAATAAGCTAATTAGACAAGGAATAGGAAAGACTAAGATATTCAAATTATGCAGAATATATGGACAATATACTAGCAAGATATGGTCGTATCTTTATCAGCAATTAGGTTTTGAGTTACTTGAGTAATGAAAGAGAAGGGAGTGATGTTGTTTTTGTAGCTACTTGTGAATTGATGATAGCTTTAGCAATAGAGCTGCATAATACATAAAGAAAGCCAAGCTGCATAATACATAAAGAAAGCCATTAATGTTGTATATGAGAGCTAGGAATCTCAATGAATAGTTTAGTGCCAAGAGATGTGAATGAAAATGAAGTAGCAGCGGAAATGCACACAGAATTGTCCAAATGAAAGAGATAAAAAATAAAGAAACAATAATGATTTTAGTATGTAAAAAAATGGTTTTAGTATGCAATAATACGTACGATTTTAGTATGTAATACGTATACATGAATACAATGAGATTTCGGTGAGATTTTGTATTGGGTTTAATTTCACCTAATGTTAAATTTATGGGGCTAAATTAGTCTAATTAAAATTTATGAGGGTTAATTTTACAATTGTACAAAGTTATGAGGTTCAATCACTTCCCCGAAAAACCATATAAAAACTTGATATTTTTATTAAACCGAAAAATTAAATAAATCTCGCATGACTATATTTTTTCTTATAAATTGCAAGAAATCGTGAAAATTTACTTCGATCATGAATAATTTAGAGTGTCTCATTCCATTCCTTTCCCTTCTTTCCGCTTCCTCAATCCAATCTCTTCCCATTGGTTAAAACAAATGCCCCTTACTTGCACAGTTTCACGGTTTGCACAAAACAACACACATATATTATACGAAAATTTCTCGTGATGCCCTTGTGGTTTATCACTTTGTCCACAGTACCTTTGAGGTCCAATATTTATGCCAAGGGTGGTGCTCATTCATGTACGAGTTTTTCTTATTCATGGGCGTATGACAATAATACCCCTTTTATTTTAATGATTTCATTTTAATACCCTTCTTTCAATCTCTATCTCTCTCTTCTTCATTTACTCTTTTCTCACTATAACCACTACCATCCAACCAGCACGCATAAGCCACCACCCTCACCGCCGCCTCCCTTGCGTCGGTATTGACGACCTCCTCGGACCGGCCACCAAACGAACTCATAGATCTGCCTCCCAACGACGATCTTAATCAAGTTTATTTCTCTTCATTTGTTTATTCGGTTCGGTTCGATTCAATTCAATTCCAGTTGTTATTGTTCATAAAAGTGGTACCAACATCATTCAAACGATTAGTAAACATGGAAGCTTCTAGCTAATTGAAGTTTACTAAATTAGGTTTGAGTTCTGGCTAATTCTGTTACTGAATTAGGTTTAAATTCTGGCTAATTTGATTACTGATTTCAGTTCGATGATATACAAACCTGAGAATAATTCCTACAACATCAAATATTACAGCATATTAGGGCGATATAGGCCTAAGCCAAGATAATAAGGTGAATGCGCGAGATTTATGGATGGTATGTCCGTCTCATACAAATAACATACTCTGTTATGCAACTCGACTTACCGTCTCACAAAATGACAATGATCTTTAAACACTACTGTAGCATTCAACCGTGTCAGGAGTGCAACATCAACTTTCTGCTCAAGTTGAAAGCCATGCTTTTGTGAACATGGGCCACCCGCGCCGCGCGCACCCGCGCGTTGGAAAGTTTGAGGCGACGGTACTTCTCCCACGGAACTTTGTGTTGACAAAGCACGTCATGGGGCGTTACCGATTTGAAAGGCAATGAAACCAGTGAATGGTTTGAACAAGCCTGCATTTCTGGACCCGCCACCAATTTTTATGGATAATTGGATCCGTTCGAATACTTCGTATCATGTCAAGACACAAAGTAATGACATGAATACTAAGAAATTCGTCGCCCTTAGCATTCCATGTCTAGAATGACTCTCACGATGCTAATGAACACTGGTGTTCACAGATATCTGAGTAAGGGGTGAAGGTACGTATTAGGAAACTCTTATTAGAACACCTAATCCCGCCCGCCTCGATAGCGGCCTCTACTAATGATTAGGGAATGTCATTTATACTTGATATGTTGGTCATTTAAATGCATGCAATGCAACAAGTAATTGATTAATCCTAACATGTGAATTAACCTAAGTCGGTTGTCACATAATTAGCAAACAATTGGGTTGAAGTAGGAAATTTAGATTAATTACATGTGAATGCCAAATAAATAAATCATATAAGATGAATAAAATATAAATTACAAAAGAATAAAAAATACAATGAGAATACATAAGTTTACGTCCTAATTATACTCAAAAGAAAATGTAAAGAAAGAAAGAAATAAAAAAAATAAAAAAATAAAACAGAACAGATTAGGGGGATAAAACGTATCATAGTCGATTAATAACCTAATTATAAAAGGTATGTAAAAGCGAGACGAGTTCAGAGGCAGAAACAAGCCTAGAATAGGCGCAGCACACGATGCGTCCTCTAAAAGAGGCGCATCAGTTATTGAGTGCGTTCTAGAGCTGGGCTCTGACTGTAAAAGTTAGACCAGTGTTCTTTAGTGTTCATTGATGGAGATTATATCGATTATTGGCATTAGACTCAAATTGAAGTGATTTATGCAGATTATTTACAAAAGAAAGAAAGACATATGTACAAAAGGTCGAATTTTAATGATTTGATATGAGAAAATCAAACCATTGAAACCCAGATTTGAATAAATGACAAAAGCCCACAAATATTGAATTATAAGGGATTTAGGTCGAAAAAGATTTTATAAAAATAAATTAAAAGACTTAAATTTACAACGGAAAGAAAGAAGTTAAAAGAAAGAATAAAAAGACGAAACAACTAGTACTCGAGGAAGAAGAAGAAGAGCAACAACAGCTAAGCAACCTCTGGAAGAGACGCAGCAGATGCTGAGACTATTCCAGAAGGCACAACTGCTCCTGCGTTTCTTCTCGACGGTCTTTCGCTGTTGTTTCTTTAAAACGGTTTAAAACTATGGTTTTGAAAACGGTTTCGAGTATATTTTCGACGTAAACTCTTACATAAATTATAAAAACAGTAAATAAAACGTAAATAAGGATTTTACACCCTCATACTTACATGTTTTTGAAGCGAGATTAACTAAAACGACGTTAGTGATTGCTCGACTCGATGTAAAACGAAGATGCCCTCGAAAGAGGAAAGTTGAAAAGTTGATAAAGATTGATTAATTAAGTTTAATGGTCAAGTTGGTCGGTCTATGAAAACGTGACTGGTACCTAGACTGATCTAGGTTTACGTGGTCGAGTAAATCAAGCATGTAGGAATCGTAGCAAAAGCACGTGGTTTTAGAATGCTAGAGAGAAGAGAAGGGGCGGACACTCGCGTGAAGAATATGTGAGGCGGATGCCTCTATTTATACTAATAACGAAGTGAGAGTTTTGGAAAAATTAAAATATGGAAAGAAATCCGGAAAGATTTGAATACTGCTGGAATCAAACCCAAGAAGAGGCACAACAGGTTGTGCGTTCTCTCCTGGAGTTGTTTCTCCTTTATCATCAAAGATTTTACGCGTTTTCAGAGTTTGGAAATGATTTGTTTTCCTTATTCCATCAAAACATGATATTTTCGAAATCTTTTAGATATTATTTAGGATTCCTAGAAATATCCCGACTCGAATTTGAGACGATTTTTGAGAAAATGAAGACGATTAAATGAAGACGGTTTTTGATCCGGACTTCAAATGCACTCTAATTACTATCAAAACGACCGTATCGACACGTAGATGACAACAATGGGGTTGACACTACTTTTTGAGCAATCATTTGTCGACGAATTAATGAAATGTCATATCATCGCTTCATATATTAAACATGCGGCCCAATCATCACTGAGTGTTTGGCGAAGGGTGCAGAAACGAGTTTTCTACAGAGCTCCCAGTTTGACTGAGGCTTGGACAAGGCGAAATTCAAAATATAGCCCTCAGGTCAATCGAAGATTACAACCTGAAGACTAAGGCGACGCGAGGCGGTTTAAGAGGACTGAACCAAGGACCTGTCATCGGGAACATTTTAGAATCTGTCGACTTTCGGGGAGGGTTATTTAATGTGCAATAGACTACGTAAGGAAGCTCGTCAGCCATGAGAGGAAATCATACCTGAGACTCCGTGGGGAATAATAGGACGTCGACAACAAGAGATAAATTGGACCCGCTGGAGAAATGAGAGGAACGGTTTTTCTGAAATCGCTGGTGAGAGTAACTCGACAAAAATAGGTCGACGTTTGAATCTACTTGCATCAGTTGGAAGCAAATTCTTGGCAAAAATAGGTCGAGGTTTGAATCTGCTTGCATTAGTTGGAAAGAAATTTGCAGCAGGATGTCGGTAGAAACTGCTGAGGAGATAATAAAATAAATAGGACGGGCTTTCTGAGAACCATCTAAAAGAATAAGCTTGCATTGGTTGGAAGCAAATTCTGTTGATCAAAGAATAGATGGGCTGTATGCGACGATGTACCCTTGCTGGGGAGAAGAGCGTGCAATCCACTGGGGAGAAGGTAAATCTGATGAGAAAATATACCCGTGGAAAATATCTTGCGAAAAATGCCTCGAAACGTGTATAGAAACGTTTCAAAAATATCGATAAAGGTAGGACCCATAAGTAACGAACTTGTAACGACCTGAAAGAAAGAAACTTGTTGGGGAAAGGGCGCAGCAAGAGATGTGATCCCAAGAAAGGGCGCAGCAGGTGTTGCGTTTTCTCCCGACCTCGTCCAAGCCTGATAAAAACTGGAATTAAGCGCGATATAGTGTTCATTCAATTTCGTCATTTTGTCTTACAATTTCACAAAACAACTCGAAACCTTCATCAATCATCGTCTAAATTTGATCAAAATTTGCCCTAAATTATGACTAATCCAGGTATGCATTCCGTTTTTAGGTTTAATTGCATTTGTAACTTGATTTGAGTTTCGAAATTAGGGTTTTGCACCCAATTGCGTCGAAAAATTGGGGCTTTTGCCTCAAACGAATTTCTGCTCTTCCGGGACACTTTTTGTGTTGGTTTAGGCTGTTTATAGCGAAATGCTGCCGAATTTTCAAGTCTTCATCGTCGTTAGGAATGTTTAAGACACGTAGGAACGTAGTACAAATTTACTTGTCTATTTTTTTAGGAAAAAAAACTCAAAATAATTCGAAATCAACTCGAAAACGACCTGAAATGACTTGAAATGACTTAGAATGTTCATTTTTGCAGAGGATATGCCTTCGACGTCCGGACGTGACTTCATAGATGTCAAGTTTTACCCTTACTCGACTCTTGTGGTGCACAAGGCGTCTAGGAGGACGAGGAGGTGGAGGAGGGCAAGCCTTAGGAGAGGTGGCCGTCAGCCTACTCGGGCACCTGAGTGGGCTGACAAATGGGATGATCATCATCTTATTTGGGCTGCGGAGAGCCACTTGTCGTACCGAATGACAAGGAGTTTTGTAAGCTTTCAAATTTCCGATTAGCTAATCTTTTTATTCTGTTTTCCTTTTGAAAAACTTTGCTAATATATAATGTCTGAATTTTGCAGGAGGCTGGCAGCATGAGGTCGTTCTAAGGGTTTACGACCATAATGGAGGCCTACGAGAGAGTGAAGAAGGAGGAGAGAGGTATTCTCGACGGGAGTGCCTTCGGTGCTTTGGTATAGGCCTGGAGCGAGATCTGGGCTAGGAAGATCCGTGCCAACATGTGTTTGATCCGGGTGTTCCTGGATCATTTCTGGGATACGACCTCGACCTTTAACATTTCGCTCGGCGAGATCGGGGTCACCATGGAGAACTTCGACATGATCTCCGGCTTGCCGTTCAAAGATGAGCCGATATAGTGGCCTGAGACGGCCATGAGGGATGACTCGACTGAGGCCAGGAGGCTGGTGGGCTGGTCTTTGCATAAGGCCGCGGCTAGGGTACCCGGACTGCTTCGGAGTTCTTACGTCATGGACTACTTTGACGGGAAGACTACCAAGAGTACAACCGATCGAGGGAAGGAGTTGGGTGACTCCTCCGCCGTGTACGACTGAGCAACGAGCTCGTCTGTCGCTCTGGTGGTTCTTGTCTTCGATCTACTTCGCAGACAAGGGGGATAGGCTGTCGACGTAGCTTCTTCTTTTTCTTGCTGAGTTGGGGGGCCTAGGTCGTCTGGACTGGGTCACCCCTAGCTTTGCGGTCCTCACTCGCTACATGAGGGCCATGGTGCATCCCGAGCTACTGAAGAGAGGGACGTCGCCTACTACTGTTGGTCCAAGACTTTTTTTGGACGTATGAACCTTCGTTTTATCCTTTATTTCTTCATTTATAGGAATAGAAATAGAATAATATAAGTGCTTTCCCTTCCCTTTTGCACATTTAACAAGATTTCCTTGTATGAACAAGAATATGACCGAACGAATATGCATAGCTGATATAGAACGAATAAATGATAATCATTTGCTTTGACGAATGTAGATAAGTAAATGATTACTTAATAAATATATGATTATTTATTCAAAATTTCTGGCGAAATGAAGGATCATCGTAGATAAGTAAAACATTACTTAATATGTAAATTTTAACAAGTAAACTAGTGACTTGGCAAATGAACGATCATTTAAAGTCTCCTTTTTCTTTATTTAGGCCTGGATCCACTCATAATTTCTTGGCTTCGCACCCAGGAGGGCGGCTGACGTGATCAAAGAATGCACTATCGTGAGGGGCTGGATCATTTGTAGACAGAAGAGCAAGCGTTCTTCTTACGACACCTGTAGGAGGGGTGTCAACGCTTTGCAGCTTGACAGCGTAAGCATTCTTTATAGTCTTCGTTTGTTGCTCATTTTCATTATTATTTCGATGTTGATTGCCTGACCCTTGAAATGTGACTTCATTGGGTGTAGAGGCCATGAGAAGACTACACTGGGGCACCAACCTTTGTGGTTGAGGTACTTAGGCCTAGGAGCTCGAGTAGACTCCTTCTTGTGATGCACATGGGGCCTGTTTGGTACTTGGGCGAGCGTTTGGCTAGGCAGTGTCTCCGTGACACTTTCACCGTCCCCGTCGATCTACCACAGACGATGTTTAGAGAGCCTACTGAGGCGGAGAGGACTGCCAACCTTGCCGGAGCTGCTGGCGACACCCTCCTTCTTTCCGAGCTTGAGTACTCGGAGTTTGTCTTGAGGAGGTTTGCGCAATAACCGATTGTGGTGAGTATTCTTTCTGCTTTTTTAGAATTTGATTTTCTTTTGAATGGAAAATAGCAATGATATTGTTGCGTTTGATAGGAGATCGACACTGCTGGTGCCGAGCCCTTAGCCTTTCCCGAGACCATGGAGTACGTAGGGCCGGCTGGCGTAACGGTGTCCATGGAGGCCACTTCCTTCCCAAAGGCAGTGACCGAGGCTGGCCTTGATGAGTGGCAGCACGTCATGAGGAGGGTGAGCTTTGAATTTCTCCTTTTATCTTTTCCAATATAGCATGTAGGAACAAAAAATGAGACTTGACTTAATTTGAAAATGCAGGTGGTGCCACCGAGGCACGCGGAGTTGTGGCGGATGGCCAACCGACTACAAGCGACAGCTATCTAGCCACTCGAGGGTCGTTTTGGAGGAGAGATAGGAACCTTTCCTTATTTAGAAATTTGAATTTCTTTAGAAGCTTTCTTTGCATTTTGACAATCACTATTCTTTTTGTTTTGCAGCAGGAGCGTGTGCTGGAGCTTGAGTTAGAGCGGTCACGTGAGGAGGCAGCCCACTTGGAGAGAGAGCTAGAGGTCCGTGATGCTGACATCCCCATTTTGGAGGCGATGGTTGGCGACCTTAGGAGGCATCGGGCTGAGGATTGGTGTCGCGTCCTAGTCTTTGTACATTTTTTTTACTTTATTTTTGTTATTAGGCATGAGCTCGAGCCTTGTATATATTTTTGTATGTTTTTGTATGTATATATAGGGGCCTGCGTGCCTTTGCTGCTGTTGGACGTAGATGTGAAGCTTGTACCCGCAGGTTAGATTGGAAACAGGTTTAGCATAGTGACTACTTACGTCGTCATGCTGCCGAAATTTACGCAGAAAAAGCAACTACGAACAAGTATAAACACCAATATAAATATGTAATTACAAGTTAACATGGCTTAAAATGTGAACTTCAGTCGAATTAAGAAAAAAAGAAAGAAAAAAAAGTGCTCAAAATGAGTGGACAGTGACGTGATGCATGGCTAAATGACGGGAGTGTTTCCCCCTAAAAAAAACAAAAATGAAATAAATAAGTTTGAAAATGTTAGCTTAAAATGGCCGACCCTGAATGACATGTAAAATGTCAAAATTTTTAAAATAATAATAATAAAAAATTTAGAAAATGTAACGACGGTGGAGGAGTTCTCCCCCCTAAAAAGAAAATGAAAATAAAATGGGTAAGTATGCGTCGGGAGCGGCTGCCTCAAAATGTGAATCCGATTGGAAAAAAAAGACTCCGATTATGATAAGGAAAGTCAATTTTCCGGAAAAATATTGTCAAAATCCTATAAGAATAGGAAATATTAACAAAAACTGGATTATGAAACTCTCCGCAGAAAACTGCGGGAAATAAGCTCGAGGAAGAGGTGCAACAAGAGCTGCGACCCTTCCTGAAGGCGCAACTGTTGATGCGTTCTCTCTTGGGCCTGTCTGTTCCTGGGTGGAATTAGGAAAGCCCGAATAGTATATATAGAGACCTCGGGTGAACGCTTATTCTCACAATTCTCCCTTCTATAATTCGGTAGTATAACATACATTCAAAATCTTCACAATTTCTCTAAAAAATGGATGCCTTTGAATCCAGTCTCAAACAATGGACAAATGAGTTTACCAACGTAGAGAAGCATGATATGAGTGCCTTTAATATTGGTCAAATCATTAGTTTCAAGCAAGTGAAGATGGTGAAACCCTTTTTAGATGCATACTTGGAATATTGAACCAAGATCTTCAAGTTTTTGCATTTCCAGGAGGAGAAATATGTCCTTTTCCCGAAGAATTTGCAGCAGTATGTGGGTGGGATGTTGAAAGCTTTCCAATATTGCCTCCTAGTTCCCAAGGATATAAGAATAAATTTAGGAACCTTCTAGGGTTGACCAAAGCTGAAGTAGATCATCTTGTGAATTCAAAAGGCGTGAGAATGTTCGATCTAGTTGACCGCTTTATAAATAGGGAGGACCCTACCATCTCATATGTGGCGAAGCGCTGGGCTAGTAGTTGGATTTTGCCTTATCCATTGCTATGTCTTGAAAGGCCATGTTGATACCGAAATGAGGGGAGACCCTCGTTTCTTAGGAATTGTGGAGCAAATGGAGCTGCGTAGGAGCCCAACTTGGCTATCATTAGGGGAGACTATCCTTGGTCTAGATAATAGAGAGGCTAATCGCGAGATGCCGTATTTGGGAAGTCCCATAATACTCCAGGTGATTTTTTTCTCTCTTTTTCTTTCGGATTTTTTTTTCCGCTTTTTTTTGGTAATTTATCTCCTTATTTTGTCTTGATATATCTAGCTTATGGAGAGACTTTGATTAATCGAGCCCCCAGTCGATTTGCATGGCTATCATTCAAGGTCTATTTCAATGAGGACGAGGCTATACATGGTAGACTTCACTCGAGTTTGCAATTATTGGGAAAACAAACTGAAGAATGAAGGCGGGCCTCTTATAAGATGGATCGTTCCATGGTGGCATCTTAAAGCATTGATAGGAGCATCCAGCCTTGATCGTACGCGATCGATTCGTGTTCTAGGTTTGGTGTTTATGGTCACTATCTTCCCGGAAAGGCTGCTGAGACAAGTGGTATATACCTACCCATGTAGGTTCATTATGAGTATTTGATTCATACATGTAATGGACCAAAGCTAGCAATTTAGAGGAGAGGGAGAAGTTAAGGAAGCATGAGCCTATTGACTACAAAATTCGAGAAGTAGCCAGGGAGAACCAGAAGTATTTGACTGAGAGAGAGGAAGAAGATGGATTCCAAGTCGTTTATCCAAAGAAGAAACCGAAGAGAGCTCCTCCTGCTGAAAGAATGGTGGTGGATAAGAATGGAAATTCTAGACCACGTGAGAGACGTTTAGTAATTAGGTTTGAAATAACGCAGGAGCGTCCACCTCGAGGCTGAGACAAGAAGTATGATAAAAATGACAAAGATAAGGGAAAGATGGATGAATAGCCTAAGTCATTAAAGTATTTGTAGTAGTATTTATTATTTGTTGTAATAAAGAGGCGGGATTTTAGAATCCTAGCTTAGCATTTTTAGTTTCAATAATTATTTATTATTATTTGGCGTATTATTATTAATGAAAAAATAGGGTTGTAAGTTTAATAAAACTTTAAATCAACTACATTCCTTTTTACTTATCCTTTCGAATTTCAAATGCTAAAGCACTTGTCCTTCTATTTGCACATTTTTTTTAAAGTTTTTTGTGTTGTATCTTGTGAAGGATTGCCTACGTATTCACCGTATAATTATGAAATCAAACCCGTAACATAGTTCGAAATATATGCAAAATAATAAGTGTTCGAGGCAAGAGCCTAAATGAACGCGGGGAATAAGCAAGGTGCTTTAATTACTCCTGAAATACAATTAATTTTACATTTGACGATAATAAGGATGATATAAAATGTTTAAAATGCAAGAGCAAGGTAGCATGAAGAGGGATAATAGCGTGTGACATGTCGCATGAGCGGCACGTTGGTCATGCGTGGCGCGTTCGAACCTAGTCTAAGGGTAATACTTCTTAAGTTGGTCTAGGTTTGTTTGGTTAGAGAATTCATTCCCGCCTAGGTCTGTGATTCTATCCGCACCACCCGAGGATGTGGTTTTGACTAAGTAAGGTCCTGCCCAGTTAGGTTTAAGATTTCCCCTTAGGTCTACTGGTAAAAGAGCTCGAACCGATTTAAGGACTAGGTCTCCTTCTTTGATGTGCAGAGGTTTGACTTTCTTGTTAAAAGCTCTTCTGATTCGCGGTTGAAATGTTTAAACATTATGTAGGGCATGTAATCGCCGCTCATCCAGGAGAATGAGTTCTTCATATCGCTCTCTATTCCATTCAGCTTCTGGAATTTGACTTTCGAGTAGAATTCGTAGATATGGGATCTCTAGTTCTACTGGTTATACAACCTTCATAACATATGTTAGGTAGAAAGGAGTAGACCTAGTGGGCGTCCCGACTAAGGTTAAGGCGAAAGGTATTTTATTAGGCCAATCCCTATAATTATCGATCATTTTCTTTAGGATTATGACGACATTCTTATTTGCTGCCTCTACGGCTCCATTGGTTTGAGGTCGGATTGGCGAGGAATGATGATGCTGGATTTTGTATTTAGCAAGCACTTGTGCAGCTTCAACTTGGAAATTAGAACCGTTGTCACTGATGATCTCATGTGAGCACGCATATCGACAAATGATGTTGGTTTGTATTAACTTAGCCACTTTTTTGGATGTTAGATCAGTATAGGAAGCTGCTTACACCCATTTAGTGAAATATTCTATTGCCACTAGAATGAAACAATGGCCTCCCGTCCCAGCTGGAGTGATTTTCCCGATGATGTCTATTCCCCAAGTGTAGAATGGCCAAGGTGATATCATTGTATACAACAAGGAGGGTAGAACGTGCCGCACGTTTGCAAAGATTTGGCAATTGTGACAATGTCTTAACATATTTGATGCAGTCTGTTTACATGGTCGTCCAGTAGTATCCTAAGCGCATGATTTTCTCCACCATCATTGGCCCACTCATGTGAGGACCACATTCTCCGGCATGGACTTCCTCCATTACTTTCTTTGCTTTCGAACGATCGAGGTAAAGCAAGATAATGCCATGTAGTATTAGTTTATATAATTCCCCTTAATTCAGGACGTATTAGGAGGCTAGTAGCCATATAACTCGTCGTCCCCTCTTGTCCATGTTTGCTGGATATTCACCATTGAGCTTGTACTTTAGAATGGCTTGGTACCAAGGCTATTCTTGATCTTCCTCCTCGTCAGCTAGGAGGTGTATATAGGCTGGTCCGGATCGCCTTTCGATACATAAGGGCATATCCACCATATTGTTAAACATGTTAATAAGGGATGCAAGTTTCGCAAGAGCGTCTGCAAATTGGTTTTCCTCTCTTGGTAAGTGTAAGTAAGTGATTTGATCAAAGAACTGAGCCACTTGATCTACCCTTGATTGATATGGGATGAGATTTTCGCTCCGTATTTTCCATGATCTAGTGAGCTGGTTGATAATGAGGGATAAGTCGCCATGGACTCGAAGTCTTTTGATGCCGAGACTGACTGCTTCTTGTAAACCTGTGAGGCAGGCCTCATATTATGCCGCATTATTAGTCACCTTGAAGTCGAGTTTGACTGAAATTGGTATATGCTCGCCTTCAGGAGAAATGAGCAATACTCCGATCCCATATCCTCTTAGGCTGAAAGCCTCGTCGAAATAGATATCCCATGATTCTGTGTTGGTTTGAAGGATATTTTCGTCTGGAAATGACCACGTGTCTATCATTTGCATGTCATATATGGGATTTTTCGCGAATAATTCAGCCACTACCCCGTCCTTTAATTACCTTTAAAGGCACATATTTGAGGTCGAACTCAGAACTCACTGGAGTCCATCTTGCTAGTCTTCCATTAAGAACTGGTTTCTCGAAAATGTATTTTATGGGATCCATTTTTTAGTAGACTTTGAACGAATAGCGGAGCATGTAATGTCGCGGATTATTTGTTTCCCACACAAGAGCGAGGCAAGTCTTTTCAAGAGGTATGTACTTTGTCATGTATTCCAAGAACTTCTTGCTGAGGTGGTAGATGACTCGTTCCTCTTTCCCTACCATTTGAGCGAGCATGGCTCCCATGGCTGTTTCTGTGACTGTGAGGTATAGGGATAAAGGTTGGCCTTTCTGCGGTGGCATGAGCACAAGTGGTTTGGCCAAAATCTCCTTGATTCTCTCAAATTCCCTCTGACAATCGTCGTCCCACATGGTGTGGTCCATCTTTTTTAGTTTCTTGAATAGTGGCACGCAAATCATGGTAAGCTTGGAGATAAAACGGCTTATGTACTGTACTTTGCCTAGAAAACCCTGAATTTCTTTCTCCGTCTGCGGTTGGGGTATCTCGATTAGAGCCTTGATCTTGGATGGATCAATCTTTATTCCTCGTTGACTTACGACGTGGCCTAGAAACTTCCCAGATGTTACCCCACATGCACACTTCTGAGGATTAAGTCTCATATTGTACTTGCGAAGCCTAAGGAAGAACTTGCATAGATTAGCAATCTGACCCTGTCTATCTTTGGATTTAACGATCATATCATCAACATATACCTCTAATTATTTATGCATCATGTCGTGTAGCAAGGTAGTGGTTGTGCGTTAATATGTTGCACCGGTGTTGATTAACCCGAAAGGAATGACGGTGTAATAATAGGTTCCCCATTCAGTGACAAATGCGGTTTTATGCATGTCTTCTTCAGCCATTTTGATCTGATGTAGCCTGCGTATCCATCCATGAAGGACAAAAGTGCATGGTCAGCTGTATTGTCTACCAATATGTAGATATGTGGTAATGGAAAATCGTCTTTTGGACTAGCTTTGTTTAGATCCCTAAAATCAACACAAACCCGGATTCACCCATTCTTTTTGGGTACGGGGACGATGTTGGCCGCCCAGTCAGAATACTCAGAAACTTTGATGAACCCGTCTTTGAATTGTTTGTTCACATCTTCTTTGATCTTAAGACCCCATTCACTCCTTATTCTGCGGAGCTTTTGTTTAACTGGTTTGAATCCTGACTTAATTGGGTTACGATGTTCTACAATGTCCCTGTCTATCGTTAGCATGTCTTTGTCGGACCAAGAGAAGACATTTTTGAACTCGTGTAGAAGGTCAATGAAGAGAGCTCTTTCAGCTGAGTCTAGGGTGGTCCCTATCCTAAATTATTTAGGTTCAAGATCTGTCCCGACGTCAATTGGTTAACCATTTGCCAACTGTACCTTACTCCACGTATCTTTCATGGGAATAAAGTGACCTGACTTGGTTAACCGATCTACGATCACCCAAATCATGTTATTACCCTACCTATTCGTCGGTAATCCCACGATGAAATCTTTAGAGATAGATTCCCACTTCCATTCTGGTACCTCAAGAGACTGAATCTTACCCTGCGGTCATCGCTGCTCTCCTTTGACTCTCTGGCAAATCAAACATCGAGCCACAAACTCTGTTGACTCCCTCTTCATCCCAGGCCACCAAAAGGTCTTCTTCAAGTCCTTATATAGCTTATCACCATCCGGATGTACTGAATACGGAGTACAATGAGCCTCGGTCATGATCAGCTTCCTCAATTTGTCATCCTTAGGCACGCACCACCTCCCATCGAACCGAACACTCCCATCAGAATGAATAGAGAACTGAGACACTGTCCCCTTCTCTACTCCAGTCCTCCACTCCTGGATCTTAGAATCAAGAGCCCGTTTCCTCCGAATATCATCATAAAGCTCTAGCTCAACTATCAAATCCCCTATAGCATCCCCTTTCAGGATCACATGAATCCCCATCTCTGTCACCTCATCTCTCAATATCACCAGTGACATGGCTGTGCATAAAGAATGCACACTCTTCCTACTCAACGCATCTGCTACCACATTCGCCTTCCCTTCATGGTATACAATATCCATGTCATAATCCCCAATGAGCTTCATCCACCTCCTCTGTCGCATATTCAACTCCCTCTAAGTGTAGATGTATTTCATACTCTTATGATCAGAAAACACCTTAAAGGTCGCCCCATATAGGTAGTGTCTCCAAATCTTGAGAGAAAATACAACTGCACTCAACTCCAGATCATGAGTCGGATAATTCTCCTCATAAGACTTCAATTGCCTAGAAGCATAGACAATGACTTTCCCATTCTGCATCAACACACAACCCAACCCATTCTTCGAAGCATCTGTATACACCTCGAAATTCTCGCTCCCTTCTGGTAAAGCCAAGACCGGAGCTGTAGTCAAACGCTCATTTAATGTTTGGAACGCTATCTCACAACTTTCATCCCAGCAAAACCGGTTCTCCTTCCTCATCAACGCTGTCATAGGTCTAGCAATCTTAGAAAATTCCTTGACAAACCTCTTGGAGTAGCCAGCCAAACCCAGGAAACTTCGAACCTCGGCCACATTCTTCGGTGCCTCCCAGTTAGACACTATAGTTTTCTTGCTAGGATCCACCGACACTCCCTCCTTAGAGATCATATAGCCCAGAAAGGCCACCTTTTCCAACCAAAACTCACACTTGGATAACTTAGCATACAACTGGTTATCGCGCAAGGTTTGTAATACCATTCGTTGGTGCTCGGCATGCTCCTCCTTAGTCTTGGAATAGACCAAGATGTCATTGATAAACACCTTAAAGGTCGCCCCATATAGGTAGTGTCTCCAAATCTTGAGAGCAAATACAACTGCACCCAAYTCCAGATCATGAGTCGGATAATTCTCCTCATAAGACTTCAATTGMCTAGAAGCATAGGCAATGACTTTCCCATTCTGCATCAACACACAACCCAACCCATTCTTCGAAGCATCTGTATACACCTCGAAATTCTCACTCCCTTCCGGTAAAGCCAAGACCGGAGCTGTAGTCAAACGCTCCTTTAATGTTTGGAACGCTGTCTCACAACTTTCATCTCAGCAAAACCGGTTCTCCTTCCTCATCAACACTGTCATAGGTCTAGCAATCTTAGAAAAGTCCTTGACAAACCTCTTAGAGTAGCCAGCCAAACCCAGGAAACTTCGAACCTCAGCCACATTCTTCGGTGCCTCCCAGTTAGACACTGCAGTTTTCTTGCCAAGATCCACCGACACTCCCTCCATAGAGATTACATAGACTAGAAATGCCACCTTTTCCAACCAAAACTCACACTTGGATAACTTAGCATACAACTGGTTATCGCGCAAGGTTTGTAATACCAATCGTAGGTGCTCGGCATGCTCCTTCTTAGTCTTGGAATAGACTAAGATGTCATTGATAAACACCACCACGAACTGATCCAAGTACTGACTAAAAACCCGGTTCATGAGACCTATACACACTTATGGTGCATTAGTCCACCCAAACGGCATCACCACGAACTCATAGTGACCATACCTCGATCAAAAAGATGTCTTCGATATGTCTTCCTCCCGAATCCTCAACTGATGATATCCTAACCTGAGATCTATCTTGGAAAAGACACCTGCCCCACTCGGCTGGTAAAAAAAAATCTTCTATTCTCGGCAACAGATACTTATTCTCCACCGTGACATGGTTCAGCTCCCTGTAGTCTATACACAACCTCAAGCTCCCATCCTTCTTATTCACAAACAATACTGGTGCACCCCATGGCAATACACTAGGTCGAATGTATCCCTTCTCTGACAGGTCATCCAACTACTTCATCAGCTCCTCTAACTTATTTGGTGTATCCCATACATGACATAAAATCAAAGGACACCCCTTACTCAAGTAGGACTCCAAGGTTATGGCTGCAATCAATTTGACTTTGGGTTTGACCACAAACCCACGGTAAGACACCCTAACACCCTTAGGACCCTTCAAAGACACCTTCTTTTGATCCAATAGAAATTCAAACAAGTTAACTGGAAGATCAACTTGTCCAATAACCATAGACACTCCATTAAACAACTTCCCACAAGACACTGACTCCTCAGACGGTATAAAAATTTCATCTTTCACAGACAAAAACTCTCCCAAACCCAAAGACTTAGCATGACTTGATGATGCAAAGGAATGCGACGCCCCAAAATCAAACAAAACAAAAGTAGGAACGTTATTAACAAGAAAAGCACCAGTGACTACACGTGCATCCTCCATAGCAGCTTGCTTGTCCATTATGAAGAGTTTACCGCTGTTCTTTGCCACCTCCCTACACCGTATTAGCTGACGCAGTAGACTTAGAAGCTGATGCCTGATTGACATTAACCGCTGCCTCCACCATTGCGGTTGAAACTGCCATTGTGACTCTGCCCTCCCTGATTTCTCCATGATCCAGCTAGCCGGTTGCTCGCATAGCTATGCGCTTGAGAAAAGTTCCCCTGAGACTGCCTATGAAAGCCCCTCCCGGGGGCACTAGTACACTCATGTCTTTTGTGGCCAGTACTACCACAGTTGAAGCATGAGATATTCCAGTTAGCACCACCGTTGCGACCTCCCCGGTTATAAGAAGATCCGCCACTAAACCCCGACCCCGATGAATAAGCCTTAGGCTGATTGTGGTTGCCCCACTTGTAGCTAGAATGGCCATCACCCTCACTCTCAGCCTTCCTCTTCTCTGAACCCTTCTCCCTGGTTTCCTTGGCCAGCTCGACCAATCTCTCAGCTTTCCCAACCCTCTCATACACCTCTTTCACATCCGAAAGAGTCCCCGTCGTCAGCTTCTCCATGATCTTATAAGTCAACCCCTTCTCAAACCGAAGTGCCAAGTTGACCGGTGTCAATCCTATATCCTCAGCATACCTAGACTTCTAATTGAAGTTATGGTAGTACTCAGTCACTGTCATACCCTCAATCATCACGAAAGCATCAAACTCATCCCTCAGCTTACTACGAATATGCTCCGGAACGAACCCATTCATCATAGCCCTCTTAAACTCGGACCACGTAATCACGGTCTCACCCTGCTTCAGTTAACTTTCCAGCGCACTCTCCTTCACCTTATCCCATAATTCCCCAGCCGAGTCCCTTAGGTAGATCGCAACCCGTTCCACCTTGAACTCCTCTGGGCAATGCACCACCCCGAGGATATTCTCCATCTCACGATGCCAGTTGTCAAGCAAGATTGGCTCACTCGTGTATAAGTTGGTTGTGGAATTGAAGCGATCTATGGTAGTACTCATTTTGGAAAAGTCTACCCTCGCCTCCTTCTCCTTCCCAAACCTCTTAGGAGTCTCGGTGAGGGCATCTTGGTACTCGATCAGCTTTACGATATCCTCAATGCTCATTTCCCGAGCCTTAACATACACTGTTGATCTCTTTGGTGGCATTTCTTTGAGCTATATAAAAAGGATAAATGTAAGCACATAACCTACGACTTAAAGCAAAAACAGTCCGCACAAAGATACACTCGATCGAGTACCAAAACATACTCGGTCGAGTAGGACAAACTCGATCGAGTTAATAAGCACTCGATCGAGTAACTAAACTTCCATAAATTGGTGAGGGTCTGACATAAAACATACTCGGTCGAGTTCAAAACACACACTTGATCGAGTCCCCCACTTACTCGATCTAGTAACTATGAAACAGGGATTATGCCCAAATATCACCAAATACCTATTCGATCGAGTTGGCTATACTCAGTCAAGTTTCACCTACTCAATCGAGTTCCCCCTACTCGATCGAGTCATTCTCATAACTACACTACCCGCATGCTTTATATCATAACTTTACACAACAACATTAAAAGTGTATATATACGCAGCATACATAAACATTTTCCTATTCACATGTTACTAATATCAACCAAACATTATGCATAAATCATCACTCAACATGTTTCACATCATACCCCACATACTTCTATCCTACAATCCAATTCATCCAACTCAACCACATATCTCATCCATCATACATGCATCAAAGATAAAAAGAATCAAGTAGCGATCCCATGACACATCCTTTGTGACCGGTTCAAAGTTTCAAGGGCAAGTTCGCGACTTTAGGATGTCTCCCAAGTCTTTGCATTAGTTCCTAACAACTCCTACCCGGGTTCATTTTAATTTGACTCCCTATGTTCATTAAATTCATTGGTTACAGGTTCCAAAATCGTCGCTCTGATACCACNCTACCCGGGTTCATTTTAATTTGACTCCCTATGTTCATTAAATTCATTGGTTACAGGTTCCAAAATCGTCGCTCTGATACCACTTTGTAACACCCACATATACAAAGGTGCCTTACCAAGCCCACCCTAACATATATAGATGCTACCATCTCGGTTACCCGAGGCACAGTATAGCAAAAGTGACCATCATGAAACAACATTTAAAGTTAAAATAGTTCAAATTGTTGGAGTGAGTGTCCTCAACAATGGTGCGATCACGATGATGATTTAAATATCGTCATTATAATCTCAATGTAAGAATACGCAAGGGATGATT
>VHZZ01022551.1:17922-30338 GCA_009801015.1 Silene noctiflora | reverse complement strand
AGTATATAAAAAGTGACCATTAAGAAACAACATTTAAAGTTCAACTGTTTAAAGTGCGTACAACTTATAAACCAAAACCAAACGTACGATACAAAATGTCTCAACAAAAGTAACAACTAGACGAGAAAATGTCATAAGACTACAGCAGAAGACTAAACTCAAGACTAGTGATGACTCCATCCCTGCCAGATCCCTCGAGCTATCCATATGATTACCTGCTAGATACTGCTCACCATCCCTGAATGGATCACCACAGTTTTCAAAACATATACACGGGGTCAATTACTAAATAAACAATATAAGAGTCATACACAAACCATACATCACATACCAACCATACATCACATTCCCCACACTCCACATCACACCGAACACCTGACTACACACTAAATGTGTAGTCCTGCCAGATTACCCATCGCAAACGGTAATCCACCCCACCAGTGGGACCGCAGCCATACCACCTAAGCCCCGCTCAAAACCATGGAGAGAATAACCCAATGATCATTAATGTGCACATCCCTCTTGTGACGGGAACCACAAGGGGAGAACAAGGGCGCACCTCGCGAACCATATACAAACAATACAAAAACCATTCCACAATATGYTAAACATGCCAATATCAATAATGTAATTACAATCACCATACAATCATGCCACACAACATTCTTATACCATTTAAACAGTAACCGAGTAGGGAAACCCTACMTGAGACAGAAATCACCACACAAGCACAGAATGATAAAAAAGCCTCCTCTACGAAGTCACCTCTTATACAATAAACATGCAATTACGATCTATTCAACAATTAAGCCCAAAACCTCCTAATTACTCAATTTAGGGTTTTGACAACATTAAAGAATCGACATAAAAACAATACACTGATCTTACCCAAACAATGAAGAATGCGACAGTACGAAAAGCCCCAAAAGTTATAAACCTTAGCCCCTTGATTTGATAGCAAAGAGAAGAGAGGATCTTACGTTGTTTGAGTTTCTCTTTTGTGAANTGATAGCAAAGAGAAGAGAGGATCTTACGTTGTTTGAGTTTCTCTTTTGTGAAAGTTGTAAAATGAATGTTTAGGAAAACTGTCGATATAATATAGAACAAACCTCTCTTTCCTTTAAAATCAAACCGGAATAAATACTCGTAACAGCGCAGGTACTCGATCGAGTAACTAATGTATTCGATTGAGTAACGCTATTCGGTCGAGTTCACCCAACTCGGTCGAGTAACTAACAAACAGAACCCTTCCAGAATCCGATCATTACCTACTCGATAGAGTACCCAAAGACTAGAATACCTGAGGTATTACACATACTGTATGGTAAATTAGAGAAGTGCTCATTTATGCAATCTGAGGTTTAGTTCTTGGGTTTGGTAATATCTGATGAGGGAATATCTATTGATCCCTCAAAAATTGAATCCATAAAAACTTGGCCAACTCCCAAGAGTATCACTGAAGTGAGGAATTTTCATGGCCTAGCTTCTTTCTACAGAAGATTCATCCAGGGTTTTAGTTCAATCATGGCACCAGTCACTGAGTGCATGAAAAAAGGATAATTTAAATGGAATGAGAAGGCTGATAAATCCTTTAAAAAGGTTAAGGAAATGTTGTGTCATTCACTTGTGCTCACCTTAACAGATTTCAATAAGTTATTTGAAGTAAACTATAATGCAAGTGGAGTGGGAATTGGAGCTGTACTAATGCAATGTCATAAGTCTGTGGCATTTTTCAGTGAGAAATTGAATGGTACTAAGTTGAATTATTCAACTTATGATAAAAAATTTTATGCAATTGTCAGGGCTTTGATCACTGGAGCCATTATCTGAAGCCAAGGCCTTTTGTATTGCATTCTGATCATGAGGCTTTGAAATTCATTAATAGCCAGCACAAGCTGAATCCAAGACATGCCAAATGGGTGGAGTTCCTGCAATCCTTTTCTTTTTCCATCAATTTATTCAAGGGAAAGATAATGTGGTTGTTGATGCACTGTCTAAGAGGTACATTATGCTCAGTTTTATGGAGCAAAGGGTGTTGGGGTTTGAGTACATGAAGGAGTTTTATGCCAATGATCCTGATTTTAAGGAGGGGTGGGGCTTACAACAATCAGGTCAAATTAAGAAGGGGAGCAACTACACCATTCAGAATGACTATCTGTTTCTTGGGAACAGACTGTGCATACCTAAGGGAGCTTATAGGGGCCTCCTGATCGAGGAAGCTCACTCATGTGGCCTTGCTGGACACTTTGGGGTGCAAAAGACTTATGACATATTGCAGGATCAATTTTACTGGCCCAAAATGCTTGGTGATGTGCAGAATGTCATTAGGAGATGTGCTCCTTGTCAACAATCAAAGGCCTACTTCCAAACTGATCCTTACAACCTATTGCCAGTCCCCCACATGCCTTGGGAAGATGTCAGCATGGATTTGATCATGGCCCTTCCGAGAACATAGCGAGGCAAGGATTCAATTATGGTGGTGGTTGACAGGTTCAACATGATGGCACACTTCATTGCTTGCACCAAAACTGAAGATGCAGTGAGTGTTGCTAATATTTACCTTAAGGAAGTTGTCAAGCTCAATAGGATCCCAAAGTCCATTCTATCAGACAGGGATGTCAAATTCATGAGCCATTTCTAGAGGACTCTGTGGAAACTGTTTAGAACCAAACTCTTTTTCAGCATATCCCATCACCCACAGACTGATGGACAGACTAAGGCAACAAACAAAACATTGGGAAGGATTCTTAGGTGCATTGTGGCCAAATCTCTAAGGGACTGGGATCTGAAATTAGCTGCTGCAGAGTTTGCATTCAACAGAGCTCCCCCAAGTAGCACTGGCAATAGTCCATTTGAAGTTGTTTATGGGGAAAACCCATTGATGCCAGTTGACCTGACTCCAGTCAAGGGAAGTTCAGTCAGTCATGATGCCAAGGAAAGGGTGAAACAGATGCAGCAAATCCATGATCAGGTCAGGAAACAGATTGAGAAAGCCAATGCTGGGTATAAGGCTAGAAAGGGCCCAAGAAAATCCAGAGAGTTTGAAGTTGGAGATCTGGCTTGGCTGGACTTGAGGAAAGAAAGGTTCCCTGATAAGAGAAGGAACAAGATGATGCCAAGGGTAGATGGGTCATTTAAGGTAACTGAGAAGACTGGGCCCAATGCTTACAAGCTGAACTTACCAGGTGAGTATGAAGTTCATGGCACCTTTAACATTGGGGACTTACAACCCTACTATGGAGACTCTTAAGAAGAAGGAGATACTAAGGATTTGGGGTCAAATAAAAATCAAGAAGGGGAGGTTGGACCAGGAGCACAGGACACTAGTCAACAAGCTAACCATAGTCCAGGAGCAATCATGACCAGGGCGAGGTCTTTGGCTCAACAGTCCAATCATGGCTCAACTTCTATGGCCAGTCCAATTAATCCTCATTCAAACTCAGCTTAATAACAGTCCAAACAACATTATATACATAATAGGCCAATCTCCAAAAGGTCTTAAGTATTTCCTTTATCAGTAATTAGTTCAGCAACACCAAGCATACATCATCTCAGCATTTGAGGCTAGCATGTGACCAAGAACTACAGCAAGGGGCTTGGGTTTTGTCTTGGCTCGAAATCTAGGTGATATGTGAGGAACTCCTTATGTAGGAGTCAATAGAAAAGAACTCAAAACAATCCAAGGCTTTTTAATGACCCTGCACAAGCAAACAAGAAGACTGAATTCTGGTTTATTCTTTATGCTTTATTGCTTTTGTTTTCAATTCAGTTTGTAGGACAATGTGTCTGTTATTTTGTAAGGTAGTTGGGTTCAATATGAGCCTTAGGATTATCTTGATGTACTTTCAAACTTTAAATTCTTAGCCTATATAAGCCAATGAGGATCAATGAAAAAGCAGACTACTCTTGTACCAAAATTGGATTTCTGAAACCCTGTTTCTGTAACACTCTCTTGGCTGTGTGCTGGAGATTTGACCTTTGCCTAGTGATGGGTTGGTGAGTCCAGGGCCTTTGCTATATGTTGGGTTCTGATTCACATCCCTCTCTCATTGGCTTAGTGCTTTGAGAAGGGTTTTATCTCTGTTACACTTAATTTCAGTAACCTTGATCTTAGTATCAGTCTTGTAGCAATTTTTAAAAATACTTAGGGTGCTCCAAAATTAACCAAAATTAGTACAGTCCTAGTTCAATATCTCAACTAAATTGTCACCAATTTTCAGGATTTTAGGAGTCCATTTACTATTTTTAACAAAATACAACATTTTATTGCACCCGAGTGGTTTTATTCTGAGTTCTATGTCATTGTGCTGTTATTTTGGGGTAATCCTCCCATAATTACAATCCATCATCATTATAATGTGCAAAGTTCATCATACAAACGGTAAATTAAGCTACAAATAACATCATCTTCAGTTAATGCTTACAAAAAATTACTGCATGAGTCTTGGGTTTCAGTGTTTACTGCTGTTTTTTGGTTGTTGAACTTGTTATATTTATTGTTTGGTTGGTTGTTGTACTACCTATTTCACATGTCCACAAAATGTGTACATCAACCAACCAAAATCGATGGTTGGTGTCTTAACTGTCAAAAAAATTTCTAATATCGGCATATATGCATATATGTTACCGAATTTACCAGTTCAATAATACTACTTGCATTCCCTTCATTCTCAACATCAGCACTGTCAACATTATGAACATACCTATTGCAACGTTTACCAAATCAACTTCTGCCTTGAAATATTGATGTAGTAGTCCTGCTCTTGCTTACATAGTCAATATACTAATATACTAAGGGTTATTTTATAGGAATAATCCAAACTATTAACCATCTTCTTGTAATAATCCAAACTTTAATTTAGCTCAAAATAAACCATATTATTGCACTCTTTCACTCATAGTGAACTGAGGTCATTTTTTACCTACAGTATCAAGTAAATCACTCGGTGATACTTTTTTTTTTGTTTAATTCTCCTTTGTCCTTCTTCATTAACAACCACCAGTGCACCACCACTCCAGCACCCTCAAATCACGATCATCCTTCGTCTACCTCACCCTTTATCAACCATTTACACCAGCCTTACTTCACTAACATTAACAACCACGACCACCGACGATCGCCCGCAATTCTTGACAATACATAAGAGCGCCTAATCCTTGCGTAGGGGTAGAATTATCTGATACATGTACCAAATAAAAATGACCAGATTGTAGACAACTCAACCGAAGACGGACAACTAGACTATTCTTCCGTCCTGTGAAAGGTGAGAGTGGAGGCATTATTCCTAATAGATTACAATTAGGACAAAGGAATTACAATCAAGACATCTTACGGAAACAGATTGGCAATTGCATTTTCCACAAACAAGAATCCAAGAATGGCGTTGTGGCTTCTCTTCTACCCACAAAACATCCAATTTCAAATCTGTAAACCTACAACACCAATACCCAGGTTCTAAAAAAATCCCTAAAATTAGAGCATAAATTGGGTATGAATCAAAAACCCTAAATATGGTCCGGGTAAGTCTCTAATTTACAAAAAGTAAAATGCTTTTCAATTGTGAATTTACTTTCGCAAAAGAGTGCGAGGAGGTATGCAGGAAGAATTTTGCATTAGAGAGAAAAAGAGTATGGAGAAGGAAGCAAGCCATTAATGTCCAAAAGAGGGCACATTTGTTAGTGAGATTATAGTTACCATTCGGGCGATTAATGGTGTTGTATTATGGAAAATTCAAGCATATGTGGTATTCTTTTTATGTTTGGTGAATGGGATCAAGGACATCAGGGGATGAAAAAGATAAAGTTAGTATTTTTATTGTTTTTATGATTTTTTTTTGAAGGAGTGACCTGTTTTACAGGTAGTCGGTTACCAGGTGTGTTTTGAGAAGGGGAGGACATTGTGGTTTATTTTGAGTTAAATTGAAGTTCAGATTATTACGAGAAGATGACCAATAGTTTGGATTATTCCTATCAAATAACCCATATACTAAAATATTGATTTATTTATGCAATATGTTACCATTCGTTTCAGTAATCTGTATATTTGCATCAACAGTGATTACATTTCATTTGCAACATCAATGGTCACATTTGCACGGACACGACAATAAATTATCCAAAGATTATTACAAATTATGCACAATTATTAAATGGATAGAGTGTTGTTCAAATTGTGTTGGGAGTGTAAACAAATACTCCTTCTGTCCCCGTCATTTGTTATCCTATTCCATATATTGTTGTATCAGTCAATTGTTGTCCTTTCTATTTTAAGAATGGATTTGATGAGCAAATTTGATAATTCACACTCAATTTAGTCAACTTGTTATTTAGTAATTGACCCCCTTCTCTTTCCTTGGTCTTTGTGCCAAAATCAAAAGACAACAATTGACCGGGACAGAGGGAATATCTATTATTTAATCTCAAATGTCAACTCATCCTCGGCATGGTATCACTTCAATAGTGTCTACTCTCTTTTTGTCACCTACTCTATATTTTTGCCAGTTTGCTTGTATGAGTCTAAGCTCTACAATATTCATTTATATGCATGGTACTTATTCGATCCATCTTACCCTTAAAACAAATAATATCCGTTTTAAGAGAGTTATTTTTTTTCCCGGGGACAAAAGTTAGCAACGAAACCTTAGCCTACACACCTAGATGATGAAGAAAGAGTAGTCGCCAAATTGCTTGCATGTGTTGTAAATCAACCTATGTCAAAAGGCAGTGCCCAGCCTAGTCATACTCTTTTATTTTTTTTCTCTTTTGCCTTTTATTTCTTTCTTTACCCTCGCCTTTTTCTTTTATCCACCACTTTCTTTTTTTACTTGGAGAGGCTTTTAGAAAACATAATAATTTTAAGTAAATTTAATGTTGGTCTAAATTCACGTATTATCTCATCAAACTTACCGCTTTATGAGCAGTTCAGTGAGTACTGAACGATTCCACAAGAGTTCGATGGTTGCGTCAACTACTGCTCGGAATTCAGCTTCACTTGAGGACCGGGATAGACTATTTGTTTCCTGGATATCCACGAGATGGGGTTACGAGCAAGATAGACTATGTAGCCAGTTGTAGATATATAATCACCCTTGTTGCCTACCCAGTCAGCATCGCAAAAGATGGATATTCAATAAGGCCAGGTGTTTTTGTGAAGGAGGAGTCCATGGTGGATAGTACTTGATGCAGTGAAAGAGGAATTTCGAGGTTGTCCAATGTTCTTCAGTTGAATGGTTTAGGAATTGCGGAAGTTGGTTAACTGGGTACGATATGTTGGGGCGGGTTATGGTAAGGTATTGAAGGCTTCCGACAATTACATGATAGGTGGTT
Organism: Silene noctiflora; assembly: GCA_009801015.1. Classification (NCBI taxonomy): domain Eukaryota; kingdom Viridiplantae; phylum Streptophyta; class Magnoliopsida; order Caryophyllales; family Caryophyllaceae; genus Silene; species Silene noctiflora. The sequence goes on along the minus strand of VHZZ01022551.1, from coordinate 23,012 downwards.
TCATCTTGACTGGATTTGTGAGGGAGTTTGGTGAGTGGCAGTTGGGGAGACATGGGGGTTGTCACGAGTTTGCAGTCTAGCATTTTGTGGCGAGAGTGAAGGTCTAAGGTAGTAAGGTGTACTTGGCTTGATTGAGGTGAAGCCGAGTGGGGTGGTACCTGGTGGTTGGGTCATGTATGCAGTGTCGGTTAATGTGCAGAGAGGCCACCCATGGCTCATGGCTAATGGAAGGATGAGGAGAATTGTGGTTGGTTTAATAACAGGACGATATCACTAAAAGTGTCTGGACTAGTCAAGGCTGACTTCTTGATGAAAGCCTTTCACAACTAGATTGAAGTTTTACATCTCAGATAGTTGTAAGCGCAAGAGCAAGCGACTACAATTTACATCTGATTCCACAAGATCCAACAGAACTGTATCTTTTTACTCTGATAAATTAGATTATACTGTAGTTTTGTCGTTGTAATTTGAATATTATGAAAACCAACTAAAACCGATCCAACAAATAGCAGGGTTACAGTTTACAAAGTTTACAAAGCACTGAAGAGTGCAACAGCGGAAACTACTATCCGGAAACACTATCAAAATTAAAATAAGATATGGTAAGACAGCAAGACACAATCAAATCAATGAAACATTATTCTAGGATTATTTTACATAATCCATCAAAAGAAACTATGAAAAGCAAAAATAAAACGAAAGATAAAAGTAAAAAAAATAGAAAGTAAACAGTATTACAAAGGTTTACCTAGTACGCACCAAAGAGGAAGGCTTATGCTTTCTCTTGATAACTTCATAATACAAAAACCATTACTCTATAGTTACATGAGAAGCATTCAGCTTGAATAGAGATGTCTAAACATGACTTGCTTGCAAATGCTATTTCATCAGCCAAAAAATTGAACTTTGATATATATGTGACCAAGAGTAATATGTAAAGAGATTATTACAAGTATCTATAAGCTCAAAAACGACACTAACTTTATCATATTTTTACCTGGAATGAATTCCTAGTACTAGCGAAGTTTTCTGATGGGCAATGCACGGCCGAAGAGTTTTTCCACCTCGCCCGCCTCCATTTTCAACTCATTCAATACTTCCATCTCCTCCTTGCTTAAATCTCTTAGGAATTTTTCCTCATCTTTCTGTAGTTCTCTAAAACCTTCTACCAGTCTCTGTAATAGTGTCATTTCAGTCTCTTTGACCTTCTCCACCTCTCCTTCCAACAGCTCGACTTCACTTAAAATTGTCTTCTCTCCTTCTTCCACCTTCTTCTCAAGCCTCTCGACAAGCGGAGGCTCAGGACCACAGGTATTATCTGTGCGAATGAAGGTTTTGAAGTCTCGCCCAACACTCTGAGCTGCTTTCTCAAGCTCAGGCAAAATGGATTCCGGCAAAGTTGGACTTCTTGTATATATAACCGCGCCACCATAGCCATCCCATGCATCGTTTCTTCCTCGGTAGTAAACAAATATGTAATCAACAGGTTGATTTTCTATCTTGGACGATAAGATGTACCTATATGAGGAGTAACAATTAACCGGGACGGTGGGAGTAACAATTAACCGGGACGGTGGGAGTAACAATTAATTAAAGTTATTTTAGGTATAAGTTATTAATTTACCCGTAATTAAATGAATCTTATCTATATAAATAAAAAAACATTTCGTGCAAATCTGTGCAGCCACGTCATCACATCCAATTTTTTTTTTAAAAAAATATGCGGGACCCACAACAAAGATTAAAGAATTAATTAATAATTAATAAAATTCCGTCTATGTTTATGTTTTGTACGTAAATTATTACATTTATAATTTGTACATAAATATTAAAAAAATAACGATGGTTTGTACGTAAATATTAATAAATAACGATTTATGAATAATTTATATTACANTAACGATGGTTTGTACGTAAATATTAATAAATAACGATTTATGAATAATTTATATTACAATAAATAATAACAAATTATACCAATTGATACAAATAAAATCTAAATTTTTGCGAATTTTTTTACTGCAGTAATAAATTACAATAACGTACAAAAAAATACACCGATTGATAATAAATCAATGTTGGTAGAAAAATCGCATGATTTAAAAAAAAATATTATATTATATCAATTTACTAAAAAATTAAATACTAAATATAAAATGCAATTATAAATTAACTGTAAATGAACAAAGAAACTAAAAACAAAATATACAAATTTCTTTTTTAAAACATGAATATATCCCAATCATGCATATAATTGCAATAATCTTAAGAAAATATAAACTCGACTAAAATATTATATAATAGCATAGCAAATATTTAATAAAAACAAACGTTTTTTATTTTTTTTTTTAAATATATACAACTTTTTTTTTTCCAAAAATTCAACAAATGTAGGTACCACATTGTTTGCATGATCATAGAAACTTCCCCGTTTCCACTACCATCTTTATTTCTCATTTTTCCAAAAAATAAATTTCGCTGAAACTTAATTTCAATGGGTAATAATGAGACTACTAACATCACATATAATTGGTGTCCAAATCTGATCAGAAATTGTTCTTACCAACAAAGGAATTATGATCAAATTAATGTTTTTTTTCATGTTTTCTAGAAATTTTTGTTCGATTTAAGGATTGTGGTGAATTATTTAATTATTTAATATACCAACTGTATAAAAAGCAAACATTAATGTTGTTTATAATAATTTTGAAATGAGATAATAAAGATTTCCCAATATTTGTANTTTTTGTGTGACAAGGAACCTGCAGCCGCTACCTTTCGGTACGCAATGGGTAAACCCTCGGGTATATGTGATAGCATGTAAACCACGTATACCAAGTAAGCTACCAGAGGGTGACATACTAAAACTAAATTAAAATAATCAAAAGGAGCTTTCGTGTCTGATCCATAATGAGCTCGGGTTTGAGCTCGACTGAATCGATTTTTGAGGACTCGCCAAGCGGGTTCCACTTTTAGTTACAAAATGATCAACACTGGTTAAAAGGTCACTTTCTACATTTGGTTTACTCTGTTACATGTGACTATACAATAAGTAAAAAGTAAGCTATATGATTAAAACTATGAGTGGGTATCCTCAAGAGTATTTGTTTAATAAATCATATATGAATATATGATCCTTAGTTGAAATCTAATGACAAGAAAAATATGCAGTGCACTTAAAAGTGGAAAAGCAGTAGAAGAATACCAGTCATCTTGGTAATGAAGATATTCATTATCATGATTGTACAGTATCCCAGGTTGGGTTGGGTCTTGAACGAATCTTTGCACTGCTGCTCGAGTAAAAAATCCACCATCTGGTGTTTTTATTCGCCAACCTAAGTTTGCCACGAGCCTTCCATCTTCGACATGGAACTCATGTAACTGACAATCAAAGGTGTCAAACGTTGGGTTCAGACCACTACTTATAAACCACTTCCCACTGAAATCTGCAATGTTGAATCTCTTAACAAGGACAGCAGGATCAGGAATAGGGAATTCTCCGACATCAGACTTCTGAGGCACACATTTCTTTCGGGAAACAGCACACTCGTTGAACTCGTCAACAACTTTGTTTTCAAATAAGTCCCCACATTTGATCTAGCAAGGGATATATCAAAGAAATATTAATTTTTCTGTGGATTATTTATTGAAACATGAAAGGGTTAAACTTTAAATACTCGTTATTCTTTGGTTCTACATAATGATTGAATAAAACAAAACATAGCTCGTTAAAACAAAACAACAAAAGTCGTAATGGAGTGGGTATTGTCATTCATAAAGATTACATCGATGAAAGAGTGATAGGATTATGAGCATTAAGCTGGTAGTGGGGGATGAGGTGCTGACTCTCATAAGTGCCTATGCACCTCAAGTACGGTTGGATGCTTCTTTTCGACGAGGGAAGACCTGAAAGAGGTTGTAGGACGATACCCTATTGGAGAGAAATTGATCATTGGTGGTGACCTTAATGGGCATGTGGGTACTATTGGTTTCGAGAGCATCATAGGGGCATTGGTTTTGGGGAGAGAAATGAAGCAGGAAGTGACATATTAGATTTTGCTCTAGCATATGACTTGGGTATAATGAACACTTGGTTTGAGAAAAGGCATTCTCATTTGGTGACTTATAGGAGTGGAGGAAATGCTAGTCAAATTGACTTCCTTTTAGTAAAGAATGTGTGGAGGAAAAATTACACCGATTGCAAGGTCATACCTGGTGAAAGTACCGCAACACAGGCTAGGTGTAAGGAGCCGCACTTGAGCACAAAATCTTTGATATTTGCGCGCGCGGTCCTTTCACTTCGAGCCCTTAGATTTCTTATTTCCGTTTATGTTTTTCCATTTCTGTTTTTTGTAACATTTAGTACTCCAAGACTACTTCCTGCGTGTCGGAATCTTGGAGTCTCGTTTTTAGTTTAAGATACGTTTTTAGGTGTTTAGAAAACGTATCGCTATTCTGCACTTTCAATATTTCCTGCTACAGGACTCAAACTATCAAATTTTCCTCTATGGGAGGTACTAGTCAATCAATCTGCTTCTCATCCAAAGCTTTCATATTTACTCGTTGTTTGCATTCTAATGCATTGTTGCCTTCATTCTTACTAACGAGCAAGCGTGTATCGACCGTTGATGATCGAGACTAGGATCCCGACACACGCAAACCGAGACCGATTACGAATGCACTACTGGGCGATCCCTCACTAGTGCTTGACGCTCTCGCTAGCATTCTTGTCGTGAGTTAGACACGAGTGCGCGTTACGTTCCGGCTCAAAGTACTCAAAGTACCGGACCGTGACACTAGGCTAGTGGTGCTTGATTTTCGGGGAAGGAGAGACTTGAGGAAGAGAAAGGTAATCGGTGAGGCACGAATCAAGTGGTGGAAGCTACAAGGGGAAAACCAACAAGCATTTTTGGATAAGGTTGGAAGTAGCGATTTTTGGTCGGAGAAAGATATAGATGCAACGTGGGATAAATTGGAGCATGCCGTAAAGGATTCGGCGAGGGAGGTGTTAGGGGAATCTAAAGGAAATAAACCATCAAATAAGGACACATCTTGGTGGAACGATGAGGTGAGACAAGCGATAAAGACAA
>VHZZ01022549.1:0-14083 GCA_009801015.1 Silene noctiflora | reverse complement strand
CCTTTTCCTGATGATGACACGTGGCAACGTATAAGGCAACCGGCTTCAGCTTTAATATAATATATGATTTGAATATATGATCCAACATTTTTTGATAAAAAAACACTCTTTTGTACTTCGTGCAAAGTAGTGAGTAGGGAAAATTGACTAACGCTGCTATGTGTGCTAGTTTTGCCTTTTAATTCTAGATATATTATTATTGGGATTGCCCTATGATATAAGACAGTCCTATAGTATACTCTTAAAGTAGTGTAGGGAAAATTGACTAAAACTGCTTCTGTGTGCTAGTTTTGCCTTATAATTCTAGATATATTGGCCAACTCTTAATTCTTGGATCTGTCCTATAATATACGACAGTCTTATAATATACTCCCTCCTACTCGGAATAACTGTCCCATTTGGAGAATGGCACGAAAATTAAGGAATGAAGTTAAATAATGAAATGTATTGTATAGGGGTAAGAATATAGGTGGGGTAGTGAGTTAATAAGATGGGTTAATGGTGGGTTGGGTAGTAATATGTGTAAAGTAACAAGGGTAGCATGGTAATTTCAGCACAAAAAAACATTACCAAAAATAAACAATGGGACATTATTGTGAATAGACGAAAATGGACAATGGACATTTATTAAGAATAATCTTAAAGTAGTGTGCAGGGAAAATTGACTAAAAATGCTTTTGTGTTCTAGTTTTCAATTTTTCCTTTTAATTCTAGATATATTGGGCTAACTCTTAATTATCAAGCCCGCTTTATGATAATTAAGATAGTCCTATAGATAAATTGCTGTAATATATCCTTAATCACAAATTATTTAATAAAACCGTCTCATAACATAAGACCAACCCATAAAACAAAAGCCAATACAATGGGACAAAAATGCTAAGTCACTTAACTGCTCTATCCCACCTTGTTTAGTTTATTCGTTTTTGCAATATCCTCCAAAAGGTTAAAATAACACAGAGTACTAGACCACCGCCACTACACCATCATCGAATCATTTATTCGCAAACCATCTTTCTCGCCAATCATGGACTCACTCCACACAACTCCTCTCCATAAACTTTCATCTTGAGGTTATGAGTTTTGAACTTTAAAAACTAAGCTGTCAAGCTAGCTGTTTTGAAACTAAAAATCCTAGTTTAGCTATAGAAATAAAGCAACTCTTAAATCATTGAGTTATCAAAATATATTTAGTGGTCATTAACTTAAAACTCCTACTTTAAAAATTGGGCAGCACTCAAATTTTATAAATCAATGTAAGACTTGGTTTCATCAAAATTTATGAAACTTTCAAATTAAAATTATATGTTTTGAAGTTAAAATTATTAGTTATCAAATTAAGTGTATTGGCCAATAAAAAAGACGACAAAGGCTCAAATTTTCATTTTAAAAGCATGAATTGTCAAGTTAAAACAATAAATTATCGAAAATTAGAAGTTTGAATTTTGATCGCACAATTAGTCCTTTTAATCAGAGTTCCGAAGCTACTTATCGGTGATCGCGTTACCGTAGCTGACGACGTTCTACTTCTTTTATGTGTATCGATCGGATGAAGGAAATTTGGTTCGAATTTTATTATATTAACTCTTTGATGGCTCAATCTCTCTTATTGAGCCCGTTCTATGCTATAAGACAACCCTATAAAAGAGTTGCTAATCCTTAATTGCTTTGGTGTTTCCGCTATCGAGGGCTGTATTTATTACGTTGGTATAGCCCAAGAGGCCAATAACCAAAGTAGCCGAATTGACATTCTGAAACATGTAATGGACAGAGCAACTCATAGAAGTAGTTTTACTTGGATATAACCCACACAAATTGTGATAACAGCCCAAGCCCAGAAAGCCGAACATATTTCCTTCATTTTCTCTCTCTAATTCTCGCCCATTTAACACGCAGCTTAAAACATCAACAGTCTCCTCTCACCTCTCCCACACCTTTAGAAACTAGAGAGAGAAACCTTCAATCGCCATTAACCAATTCCAAATCATGTATCGATGCGCCGCTTCCCGTATTAGATCCCTTAAGGTTTTTATTTTCTTCTTCTTTTTTGTTTTTTTAATCTCTTCTCATGTATTGCAAACCCTAGTTTTAGCTCGCCTTTGTTTATTGTTCCGATTTTCGATGATGATTTACTTATGTTATTTGATTTTGATTGTTTTATCGTCATTTTATATGTATTGTTCCATCTGTTGTTGCCTTCAAGGTTGATCTTAATTCTGCGATTCAATGGTTGCTTTCATAGATATCCAAAGTCGTTTTTTTTTGTGTTATTTTTCTGCTGTGTTCGTGAATCACTGACTCGTATCGATTGTTGACAATGCGATGAATTGACAATCCATTGCAAGTTTTATGTCTTTTCTTAAGTAAACAGTTTCGATGATATATGGTGATTTCTCGTGTTTTTTGGTGACTGTTGTGCTTTATGTTCGCCACATATGATAGAAACCTTGACCCGGAAAATCATGTTTGTCGGATCAATGTATAGTTTGTGAGCGAGGAAGTGGTACGTGTTTGGTTTGTTCCTAGTGCGACTCTTCATTTGATATGCCACTATCCATTCATATATGTGAAATTCCTCAATGAACAAAGTGTATTTTTAATTTACTATTGCTGGTTGTTGAGATTCTGGTATTTAGTTGGAATATGATGGAAAATGGTAGATTTCTTATTCTATTTACCTTTAATTTTACATTATAACATATGACAATTTTATCGGGAATGTTGGTTGATTGATTAGAATATTATTGCCGATATCTGAAATTTCTCTCTATTAATAACCCATTTTATCATTTATCTACGAATTGGGAGTGGTTACATATGTCCAAAGTACAAACTTCAAGCATTGCTTGTCAGTTATCACATATGAGAATTCCATTGGGAATGGTGGTAGCTAAATTAAAATATCATTGCTGTTTAAGATTGTAGTGTGAGTCGGAGTCGATTGAAAAATGGCTATAACTAAAGCAAGTAAAGCTAGTAAATGGCTATATCTCAAAAAGGCTAGTAAATAAAGGAAGACGTTTTATATATATCTGACCTTTGCTGTTGTTGATGATATTCTGTTCAGAATTTTGGAATCAGCCATTGTGGCGAATGCCGTTTTTGCTAGCAATTGTCTAGTCTATTTAAGGCTGCCTATTTCAATATGTATGCGTAATGTCATAATATCCAATTTGCCATACACTCTTGAGAAAGTCTGATATACAAATTTATGGAAGTGCTATAATACAATTTGCTCTTTATTGGATTCACGACTCGCTGAGGGTTGCTTTAATCTAGTACCCTTTGCTCTTGTGTGGTTATGCTCGACTGTTTATTAAGAAAACCCATTTTTATGTATCGTTGCAATCAGTTTCTTCATGTCTTGTGATTTGTTGATGAGCAAGCTATGTAGTGTGTGCAACTGTACATTGCTAGGCTCTCCGGCTTCATTTATCAATTTACTCTAGATGGTTATTATTTGTGCTTTAGTTTATTGTTTTTTCTTCAATTTATCTTTAGAAAATCTTAATATAATGTATTAATTTCCCTTGGTGTACTCTACTTTTGTATTTCTCATCGACACCATAAATTAATATTTATGTTATTAAAAATTTGATAATGTTGAATTGAATTTAGGGTCGTGAAAGCTGCAAGCATCTAGCAAGGTATGCCAGCACAACTGCTGTAGCCTCAAAAACCTCTGCATCCGGGTTGTTCAGCTGGATCCTGGGAGGAAAGTCAAGTTCTCTCCCTCCTCTTGATTTCCCGCTGGAGGGAGTGACTGTTCCTCCACCTCTGCCCGATTATGTTGAACCTGCAAAAACTCAAATTACCACTCTTTCAAATGGAGTCAAAGTTGCTTCAGAAGCATCGCCGGTAAGATTCTCACTTAAAGAATTCTGTGTGATTTTCAACAAGAATAATAAAACCTTCCATCTCTTATTCCTAAACTGTTGGTTGCTATCATGATTACAAAATCGGATTGATTATCATGTAACAATTTTTTTTGGGACTTTTTAATGCAGAACCCTGCTGCTTCCATTGGTTTGTATATCAATTGTGGATCTATATATGAAACACCACAATCATTTGGTGCGACTCACCTTTTGGAGCGTATGGCATTTAAATCGACCACAAATCGAACACACCTCCGGTTAGTGCGTGAAGTGGAGGCCATAGGAGGCAATGTTACAGCCTCAGCTTCTCGGGAGCAGATGGGCTATACTTTTGATGCCTTGAAGACTTACGTCCCTGAAATAGTTGAGCTTCTTGTAGACTCAGTGAGAAATCCTGCATTCTTGGACTGGGAAATCAATGAAACGGTAACTTACCCTCCATGGGTCATTTACATTTTATCTTGTGCATTGTTGCTTTACATGCTTGAAGGTTCCTGTTTTAAAGTTTTGCAACATTCATGCAGCTTCAAAAGCTCAAGGGTGAATTAGCTGAGGCTTCCAACAATCCTCAGTCATTGCTTATAGAAGCTGTTCACTCTGCTGGTTATTCAGGCGCTCTTGGACATTCTCTTATGGCTCAGGAAGCTATGCTAGGTAGATTGAACAGCTCTGTTTTAGAGGAGTTTGTTATGGTAAGTTATAAAATACTTATGATTACATTTTGAGCTCTTTTAGTCTGAATTGGCTCTGCTTTTAAATTCTCTCTGTGTATCACATATTCACATCTAACAAAAGATTATATTTTTGGATCTCAGGAGAATTACACTGGTCCTCGTATGGTACTTGCTGCTTCTGGGGTCGAACATGAAGAGCTATTGTCTATTGCTGAGCCACTTCTATCAGATCTTTCTAGTGCACGGCCTCCTGAGGAGCCTGCATCTATGTATGTTGGAGGTGATTACCGCTGCCAATCAGGTTCAGGGGTATGTAACTCTACCTTCCTTGTCAATGTTCTTGTCTCTTCTCTGTACAAAGTTGACTGTTGCTCTTAACTGACTTGCATGCATGGTCAGGTAACACATTTTGCACTTGCTTTTGAACTTCCTGGTGGCTGGATGAAGGATAAAGAGTCCATGACTTTAACGGTTCTTCAGGTATAATAATTGGCAAAATTGGTTTTTATTTCTTCATTTATGACTTTTGATATTGTGTTTTTGACATTGTGTTTAGTTAAGCGTTCACCTGCTCTTGCAAATCTGATAGTGTTCTGATAGAATGACTAAATTTTTTGTTCGTTCCACTTCCTCATATATCTGCAACTTCTCTGTCTTCCTCTGTACCGCGTGATGGGAACTAATATTAAGCACCTCTCGTTTTTCTCTAGATGCTTATGGGCGGCGGTGGATCTTTCTCAGCTGGTGGTCCTGGAAAAGGAATGTATTCTAGATTATGTGAGTGTTTTTGAGTTAATATGTTTTTTTTATACTAGTATTTCATTCATAGCTGAAGTGTTAGAAATGTGTTTCTGTTGTGTTACTCCGACACTTCACTTAGATATCGTGTCGCATGTCCGACACGTATCATGTCCGACACAACACTACACTTTGACACTTCACTTTAGACCACAAAATAGAAAATTTTACACAAAATAGCTGTATCTAACACTCGGACACGTGTCGGACGATACCGTGTCGGAGAGTCGGAGTAACAGTTTCTGCACTACATTTTTCCTTGATCACTTGTTCAGATTTTCTTGTGATGTCATTATTATCCCTGAAGTCTTTGGTGCACTGTTAGGTAAGTGTTAGGGGAAAAGTGACAGCGTGTATATGTATTAGTTGGTTTATTTTCCTTACGAGTTGCATGATCAATCTCATTCTGCAGCTTTCTGAATTTGTTTCTATTGACAATTGGGATAGTGGTTTCCATAAATTTGTAATTGCTTGATAATTATCTTCTTTAGTTCTACATAATATATCTATATATAAACTTATAAAGTATACCATAATAAAGGGTGGATTGTATTAAAAGTGGTAAATATGTATCCATTGTAGGTGTTTAACCGTTTTCTTTTTGTATGACCAGATTTAAATGTCCTGAACCAAAATCCAAACATTCAGGCATTCTCTGCGTTTAGTAGCATATACAATAATACAGGCCTATTTGGAATTCAAGCTACAACAGTAAGCAACTGCAATTCTTGAACATGCATCCTGTCTTTTGCTCTCAACCATTGTATTAAAATGTTCCTGTTACGTTCTATGTAACCTCTGTTACTTATTAAGATTTCATTCCACCGTGGCGTTGTTTCTTGTTACATAGCACCTATGTAAAAATGCTGATGTTCTAGCTCTATTGCTCTTATTTTTCCTGTATTTCCGCATCTTACAATGCTATATGTGCTAGTGTGCTAGTGTGCTACTGAGCTACTCCCTTCTAGTCTATTTAATATTCTTTGTTTTAAGGGGGAAATTAAGGAAGAGGGCGAATTTATCTATCTACCCTCATATTATCCCACCTTCCATGCCTGTTAACTAACCTCACCTATTGACTTTGCCACAAACACCAATGAAACAAAACCCCAACAACTATCAACCAATCCCTAGCTAAAATCAACCCGCCAGAACCTAGTCTTAACCATCTCCCTAAAATAGTGTGCCTAAGGCGTGCCTTGTGCCTTGGATTAGGCACTAGCTAATACGTCTTTGTGCGTATTAGGTGCTGCTTATAGACAAGGCTTAGCTAATGAAGCTCATTACAACACACTTTCTAGATACTTTATTTCTAGACCTTTAATCTTCCCTTTATTTGCCCCATTATTCCTTTCACTTCCTTACATGTTAGCCAACTTTAAAACTTCTACATATGTATAGCTGCCCAAAATTTTATTTGGATATACATTTTGTTGCCAAAAGTTAGCGCACTTTGCATCCAAAAGGCCCGCGCCTTTGCCTTGCGCCTCACCGCTTTGGCTCTGCTTTTGATGCACCGTGCGCATCTTTAAACTTAGACCACCACCGACCCGACATACAATCCAACCCCAAACACCGCCAATTCATCGTAACCTAGACCAAACCAACAACAAACCACCAATTCAACCCCAATACCTCCGAGAAGTGATTGTGCGATGTCAAATCAAAGGAGGGAAGAGTTAGAAGTGATGGTGTGAGGTCGGAATACTCTACGGTGGTTGTTGTGGCGGTGTGATGAGGTGCGCCATCGTGGGCTTCTTAGATCTGGGATGTGAGCAGCGGTTGTTCAGGGCAGCGTGGTTGTGCAGGTCGGGTATGCAGGTAGCATGCGAGGGTGGTGGTTGTGGTGGTGGTTAAGGTTGATGGTGGCATGGTGATGGTGGAGGGTTGGCAGGGAGCAAAAAGTATTGTGATATGCAGGGTTGAGGTGGTTGTTAAGGAGGAGACTGTGATTGGGTGGGGTTGTTTTGTCCTATCATTCAACAATGTATGTGCTGCAAATAAGGAAATAGACAAGAAATGATGACTCAGCCCAATAAGAAATTAGATAGATTAAATAGACTAGGAAGGAGTATTTCGTAAGAAAACACGGGAAATCAACCAAATTTCATATGATAAGAAGGGACATATTTGGTTAATGTGTGTGAAATTTGGGCTGCATAGGAAGGACTCGACCATTATCGCATCTGTAACCGGACGACATTTTGTTATCTTGTTCTCGAATTCAGTTGATGAATCTGAAATTTTGTGGATAATTATTGCAATCTCTTCATATTTGTGTTGTTTGGAGTTTGGCATACATGGTTATAGACAGGTCGGCTCTTGGAAGTTAAATATGAATCTGTCATAAACTCCTTTTAATGTGAATATTTGAGGATTCTATGGTATTGCTCAGCCGTCCTGGCTCCTTGGAATAGATTTTTGATATTTTGTGAAAGTTCTCCTCCTTATCAACTTCTCGATTTCTTGATGGCGTTATGGTATCTTACAGTTAAGGAAAAAACGACTTCTGCATGCAATCATCACCCTTCCTTTAGTCATGGAGTCACTGCAACCATGATATGCTAGTTCATCTTTGCCTACTAACCATTTGAAGTCAATCGTAAACTATTTTGGATTGTTCATCTGCGCCCACCTAGGCCACTTATTTTCATTACGGGCACAGAACCTGATTCTTAAATGATTTTTGATGCGTGGTGGTAATTGTTGAGATTGGTAACCCTTGAAGTTAAAAATGTGATGGGACTTCGATGTAATTATCACTTTTTTGGTGGAGAAGGGTATGTGTTGCTTGGACTGAAAGAGGCATGCACTAGTGTCATAAGGTTCTGATTATATTCTAAGCAACTTGTTATGGGCTGCTATCGGTAAGAGTCGGAAGAGGTGGTCACCTTGAATTTATGGGATTGGTGCTGAAGTGATCAAGTAGACAAGAATCCTTTTACTTTGCAGATTAAGTTTATTTCTGGATAACTCTTTTTTTTCTTTTTCTTCATCTTTTTCTTTTTTTTTTTTTTTTTTTTTTTTTTTTTTATGTTTACCGTCTTTTGCCTCTAAGTCCTTTATGCCGGGATAGAAAACACTTGTCAGGCATTATTCGGAATCATATACTTAAAGTGGCTGTTTATTAGTTCACTTATCAGTTTGAGGACTTGTCTATTTGTGTGTCTTACAGTTGTGGATACATAAAACGCAATGATTTCCCCCTTGCTGCTTCTCAAGTTTTCGTTCTCTCAGGGGTTCTGATTGTTGGAAAGTAATCTTGCATCTAGTGTGATTCACAAATATTGTGGACTTTTATAAAATTTGACCGCTTATGCATGGTGTAGGTTTATGGTTTGTCGGTTAGATGAGTTTCGTATACATACTTATCGCTAGTTGATATTTGATACAAATACGTTTTTTTTTTTTTTTTTTTTTTTTTTTTTTTTCCGTTTATAACTTGTATAATTAGGGAGTTATGGAGAAATAATTATCATAGTGAAATGTCTTCTACTCCATCCCACTATAATCTCCTCATTTCCTTTTTGAGTGGTCCAAATCTATTCTTCCTAGTTCCTTTTAAGTGTTGATTTATCAATCTTTCCTTCTCTTTACTTTGCCACATCTCTTTATTTTTCATTATTTACTATAAATAATGGTTATAAAGTCTACCTTGACTTTTGTATTATGTTGCACTCCCCTTTTGTTTTTCACCTTTTCTTTTCTATATTTTCGCATTTGGAGGTGTGATCACCCATAGACTGTTCTAAAGGATGATTGGGATTAAGGCTCTGATGTTGTTGTACTATAAATAATGGTTTAGTGTAAAAGACAGCCTTAAAGATAAAAATGGAAATAGGAATAGTTATGTTAAGGAAGACATATTAGCTCTGCTATTTGTGTCGGTTTGAATTTCATAACATACTAGGAGAATGGTTTTGTGTAGTCTTGCAAATGAAATTCATACTTCCTACTGGTTTTGGCCAAGTAATTCATTTAATTTCTTTTTGGTTCTATTTTTTGGTTCTAGAGTACTGATTTTGTATCAAACGCCATTGAGATTGCTGCTCGAGAACTAATTGCAGTTGCTACACCTGGACAAGGTCAGTATTTTTTTTTTTTTTTTTGGAGTTGCTGCATTTCTTTGTTTCAGAATCCAATCTGTAATCATTTCCTACATATCCTTGTTTCCTTGCAGTTAGTCAGGTACAGCTAGATCGTGCTAAATCTGCCACAAAGTCAGCAATTTTGATGAATTTGGAATCAAGAGTATGTTCACTCTAGTGTACTATAATTTTTTTTTGGTGATTTTGCTTTATTATCTTACAACTGATATATGTTGCAGATGGTTGCGTCTGAGGACATTGGTCGTCAGATTTTGACTTATGGCGAGAGGTAACACCATGACCTTTCATAGTACTCTGAATTTCCCTGTTTTAATTTTATTTTTTATTTTTTTTATTTCACTGGCTAATGATTTGTGTCACATGTTCATGCTTTTTTCTTTAGTTTTTTTTAGAAGTCTTCTTCGCTTTAATACTATTCTATATGCATGTCTAATTACAGCCAAATAATGGCCGTTGATTGTTTTTTTTTTTGGTTATTTTTCATAGATGTGGTCCCTTCATTACTTATCTGTTATGTGAAGGTAACAAAGGAGTGCAATTTTTTCAAGTTCATGTTTTCCTTGGGTCGGAAGTGTCTAAAAAGTTACCCAAATAGAAATAAAGCAAAAATTGAACTATTGTTAGACAGCCGGAAAAGGAAAATATGAGTCATATTATGAGACACTGGGAGACTAGGACTATAGATCCTCTTGCCTGTATTGGTGTTTTGCTGGCTGATCAAAACCTGGAAGGCTAAATCCACCTAACCTATATTGATGCAATCACACTCCGAATTAATGTTCTCCAACCGTATTATTAGCAGAAAAAAGGCTAGCAAAATGAGTTTGTTTTAAGTTATATTCATAATAAGATAGTCAAGAGACTGATACATAGTATGAAATCCAGGTTGGGTCATGACCATAGGGGTTGCTGACTTGCTGTTGTATGTGTCATTCTTGTTAGATGTGGCCACTATTTCTACTAAATGCATTCTCAGCTATAATATAATATAATAAAAAGATGGGATATTCTACGGTGTACCTTTGAGTTTGTCGGTTTGCTATGTTGTACCCCTCCTTTTTTTTTATATTCTATATTGTACCCCTACATTTTTTACTTATTTCTCCATCATAATCTCGTTTAACTCTCCATTAACTTTTTCTCAATCAAACAATTGTACTTTAACCTTTATTCCGACTTATTAATGTTGTATCACCATCCTATATGAGAAACATCATAAATCACTTTTAATAAGCACCAACTACTTTTAAAAACATGTATTATGATCATGACATAATAACGGAGATTTGATGAACTTTTAGTTACGTATACGATTTGGTGGGTTAATGAGTAATTCGGCAAACTAATAAGTAAATGAGTAGGTTATCGAGTAATTGGAATGGTAAATATACGATTTAATAATAGGTCATTTAAGAAACTAAGTTAGCGAATACAATAAATAAGGTCAGGGTATAGAGTTCAGGGGTACACCATAGAATTTCAAAAATGTAGGGGTATAACATAGAAAACCGAAAAACTCGAAGGTACACGGTAGAATATCCCTAAAAAGATTGATACATACTACTCCCTCCAATCCAATGCAGTGGAAAAATTGACTGTTGAGTGGTTGTCTTCGAGGCTACACTTTTGACCATATTTTTCTTCTATTATTCACGATTTTTTTTTTTAACAAAAATCACAACTTGCTGAAAGACTTTTTCATAACAAATTTAAATATGTTAGTTTCATCTTTCAAATTTTCATACTTTTTTCTATATTTACGGTCAAAAGCCTACGAAGTTTGACGTCTAAAAATGTAATTTTACCAATAGATTATATTGGAGGGAGTATTAAATTTTGGTGTCGTCACCATAGCAACATCGCATATCCTTGCTAAATTTGGCCAATATAGCCGCAAATGCTGCAAGATGTGGGCTGCTGTCTCTGACCTTCAAAATCCGTACAAACAGTCTAGCCTCAACTTCCAGTGTCGCAGCCTTAAGTTAAAATATCATGGTTTGATTTAGACTAATCACCATGCTTTGGCAAAAAAAATTTGTACTTGTGTTTTTTATTTCCTTGCTCCCACTGGCCAAACCTGTACAATACACTGTAAGAGTTATTGCACATTTGCACCAATACATCTTCCGATATGTGTTAGAATTCTGAAATGTATGGCTGTAGTAGTTACTACAAAATTCAAAATATGACTCTTAGGGTGACTAACATCACGTATTTGCACTACATGTTTGAACTTAAGTGCTGCTTTTAAAATTTGTATTCTTTTCTTTTTGGGGTTTCCAGAATTTCAGCCAAGGTATGTTGCTAGTAATTACTCTTCTTGGTGATTGTCTTTCCAAACCTCTCTACTGGCTCCACCCCAAATTGCTTCCACTATCTCATTTATGTGATCATGCAAATCTTTGTGCAAAAGCTCCTTTACTCAAACACTCGATTCGTTACTCAATCCGTGATTACATAATTTTACCTTTTCTTTGTGATACTATTTGGTGAGGGTTTACCGAGTAACAATATTTGAACATTGGTAATTGATGTTAGAGTGTGTTATATCATCGATGGATTTGGGTCTCAGTTGATTGTGAGCAATTGATCGATGGATTTTTAGGGATTTGGGGGTTTAGGGATTCATGTGATTTGGGAGTAATTTGACGATTTTTACAAATGATCGAATGATTTTGGGAGTAGGCGTAATGTAGGGAAAGCGTAGTCTGGGTATTAGACATAAATCGCTAATTAACGAGTCGGAAAATAAGAAAAAAGAGTCTCGGGGCAGATATACGGTGGTGATTGAGAGTCTGCATGAAAGTTTGGGTGTTATTTTTAAAGATGCGAATACATGAAAGTTTGGGTGTTATTTGTAAAAATGCAAATAGATGGTGGTAATTTATAAAAATACGCAAATACGTGGTGGTTATTTGTAAATTTTCCTTAATTTTATTTTCAACGTTAAATAGCTTATTTCACAGCAGTTGTGATTTTATTATTGAGAAGAGGTAAGATAATTTTCACTCTTTTCGGACAGTATAGCTAGTATATTCCTTTTTTTATTTATTTTTATTTTGTTATTATGTTTGTAAAGGGAGCCACAACACAATTCTGATGAAGACAGGTGTGGAATTCATGTAATGAGTTTGACCACTCAATGACTACTAGCTGACATTTTCCAAAAGCAATACTTGTTATTTTAAAAGTTGAGATCTATTAAAAGTTGAGATTAAACCAGAATGGTTATTAAAAGTTCGGTCTGTGGGAATAGCTTTATTTGAAAGTATGTGCATTGCGATCTTTCACCTTTGTAGATACAAGTGAACTGATACTTAAGACTCAATTGACCTCTGATTATAAAGCGGTTTCAATGTCACAGGAAGCCTGTGGAACATTTCTTAAAAAGCATTGATGAAGTAACACTGAAGGATATTGCATCAGTTGCAGGAAAGCTCTTGTCATCTCCTCTAACAATGGCCTCACATGGCGATGGTAAATATATTGTATTATTGTTTAGTTGCATGCATTGTTTTGTCATATGATACACGGGAGCACTGACTACTCTCATATTCTATTTGCAGTTCTGTATGTTCCAAGCTATGATGCTGTTAGCCGTTTATTCCACTCAAAGTGAAATCCGACTTTTTAACCTTTTGCCATCTTCCTCTTTTCCGGGATTTCGACTTTCGAGAATCTTTTAAGCCACCCCAAGTAATGTACTTAGCAGTCGATGGTTGATTGCTGAAACTCGGAATAATCTTAATTATACAAATTCTTTACATTATTGGTTTTCCCAGCTGTGTTTGATTATAGCAGCAAATAATGTACTGAATAATACAAAGATTACATTTTTGGTTAGGGTTTCTTTATGCTAGGACATGTACGGAAATTGTGTATCCTGTGACTTTGAAGGTTGCATCTACATTTAGCCCTTTTGTTGCTGATGCCTTGAACCCTGATGGCATGTGCAAAAAATGCGTGTTGCCCATCATTGTCATTTGTAAATCAATAATTGCCTGTAATTCTTTAAGTTTTGTCAATGTTCACTTGCTCGTCTATTGACAAGGAGTTGTGCATTCAATAACTGCATGTGTTGTCATGCGAAAATGGAAACTACAATTAGTAGTCGAGAAAATAATGGTTGTGAAAAAAGGAAAACTATAAATGAGAGGTGACAGGATGTGGGAATGGTTTCGATGTTCTTCTAGTCTCTAGTTTTGTTGGAAGACCTTTTTTGTCTTACAAGTGCTTTAGACATGAGCAGCTTTTTGATGCTTCATCGTGCTATTCTTCAATGTACATGCTAATAATATAACTAGTGGGTTGACCGTGCGTTGCACGGATTTTAAAATAATGGGTTGACCGTGCGTTGTACGGATTTTAAAATAATTTGTTATATGTAAAATGATTAAGGGCGTTTTAGTCTTTATTGTGTAAAGAGAATTGTAGGACAATGTGGTAACATAACTTGATTAACGACCATTATTAATTCATCTTGTGATTTAATTAGGTACGCTAATTGATACTTCGATGACACATTTTTTTCTTTAGATAATAGTTGTGAAAGGTTTAATTGATAAAACAAAACAAACATAACAACTCATTTTGTATTTTAATTTACTGAACATACAATATATAT
>VHZZ01022537.1:29347-40816 GCA_009801015.1 Silene noctiflora | reverse complement strand
ATAAACCGCCTCCCGTGGATTCGACCCCTACATACTACATTTCTTGTGTTGTACCGCTAGGGTATTTTTGCATAGGTTAGCGATGACCTATCAGTTAGCTTATTCGGGATTATGCATTTGTTGGGGTTGTCCTAGTTTCTTATGTTTGCTTGAGGACAAGCAAGGGTTTAGCTTGGGGGAGTTTGATGTGTCTATTTTATATACGATTTATCCCCCTAATTTAGCTCGGTTTTACCTGTTTATTGCACTATTATTAGTGTTTTTACGAGCTAATCCCGTGTTCTAGGTATTTTGCTTGTATTTAGTATATTTTGTAGGAAATGAAGCATTCGGTAGCTATTTCCCGTCAAATGTGCAAATATCGAGTTCACGAGGCTAAGTGGAAACTGGATTGGATCATGCGAGCAAAACAATTCGAATTAATGATGAAATGTGGAAGACTGGCCCAAAATGCAAAGTCAATAAATCATCAAAAGTCAAATGTAAACAAATGAGAAAGAAAAGCCCAATAATGAAGTCCAAATGATCATGTGTAATTGCATGTTTAGGATTCCACATTTTTATAATAAGTCGGACGCTTAAAGGAACTTAAAGACGTAGCATTGGATTCCCCCGGGTAATTAATCAAGAATTGAAGACTCATAGCGAAATTCACACGTCCCCGATCGGGGTGGCCTGTACCCGATCGCCGATCGGGGTGACCTTTCCCAAGCTATTTACGTTTCACCTCTAGTTATAAAAGGAGAGCTAATCCCGACTCTTAGGACATCTCATTCTACGCACTTCATATACATTTTACATCTATTCTTAATCTTTCTCTTATCTTTCTCCTTAGTTTTCAGAAATTAGATTTAGTTTACATTTTGTATCACAAACAATCATTTATTTACAATTGCAATTTCAATACAAGTTTCTTTTGATTAGTATTGTTGTTCTTTCTCGAGTTGGAATCTCATTTCGGTAATCATTTCATTCTAGTATTTACGTTGTTATTTCTTATGTTAGTTTATTTTGTTATCTCATTTGCATTTGTTATTTAGTTACTAGTTGTTTACATTTCTTTTATAGTAATCTTATGTTAAGTCATTTACATTTTAGTAATTACTTTTCTATTCACATTTTCATTTAGCACGTCATTATTAGTTTCTTCTCTTGTTTATATTATCTAGTTTAGTTTATCTTTATTTTCCTTTTCATATTTTAAGTCTTTACTTTTATTTTATTATGTCTATGTCTATCATTTCATTCTTAGTTAGTTTTACTTTTAATATGAGTGAGTAGTTTTCTTTTGTCTAGGGATTAGGAAAGCCATGCATACATAATATTTACATCATTGTTAAATTAGAATGTTTTAATATTGCATATTTGTTTCTATCACATGCTTGCATTGTATTTGTTAGTCTTAGATTATTGATCACAATCTTTGATTAAATGTGTTAATACATTCTATAAGTCGAGAGGCACGGATTTGTATTAGACTAAGCATGTTATAATAGACCGATCTATCCATAGCGAGAGCTCGTTAGAACCCGTTCTATGGTCGACAATAATATCAAGAGGTGGTTGTCATTAGACCTAAACATTTATCTTTATTATGCATTTCTAGTTTAACATGAATCGTATTGTTATGCATGTATGGCCCGACTCCCCTAAACTCCTTTAATCATTATTGTTTTAATCATCATTTTATTCACCTTTGCATTCACTAAACCAAATCCAAACAAAAAGTAAACCGATTTTGATAGGAATCTTTCCATAGCATTTCGTAAAGCAACTCTCGTTTCCCTATGGTTCGACCCCTACCTTACTACATTCTTTTGTTGGCCAAAACTAAGGTAATTTATCTTTGATAGGGTGCGAACGCCTAAGTTAAATATCCGTTAGATAAGACAAATATGTTAATGGAAAAAAAGCCAATATATGCATTAAAGGTTTATGACGGAATCCGTTAGAAAAATCAAAATGTCAAAATTTATGACGGAAATTCCGTCGGATATCCTAACACCATATAAAAAAACAGGCGATCATTATTTTTCCCAAATCTATTCCCTCCTTCTGCCACCACCTGTCTCTCCACCGCCACCACACCGAGCGGCCACCACCGGCCATCCACTCTCCTTCCCTCTATTCCTCTCCTTCTTTCCTTTTTTTTCTTTCCTTCTTTTCTTGTTCTCCTTTTTCGTTCGGCGTCCGGTCGTCGTCACCGCCAGCTTGGCGCCGTTCTTTTTATTGTGAAGCACAAATCTCATGTGATGAGTAAGGTTAGATTTCATTTATCATCTCTTATGTTGTTAATTTGAAGGATTGCAAATTTCTATTTTTTTTTTCTTAATTGATTTTTCGTGACTTTTCGTCAATTTCTTTGTTTGGATTTGATATCATAACTAAGTTAGAAGAGAAAATAAAGTATTTATACTTACTATATCTCGTATATTGAATTGTTGTGTTGTTCACATTTGCCTAAGCATATGCATTGGATTCTTCTGTCTGTTCTCCTTGCTACTCCTTTATGTTTTCCGGTCAGATTTCCGAAATAGGTCGTAGAGTGTTCGATACTGCTAACCAACTGAGTTGACTACGGCTGACTTGTGGTAACTAACTTCTCATTCACATTAGCTTTATTTGAAGTAATGGCAGGTCGACTTAATACTAAGAGTTTGTTTCTTATCAGCCTTATCTTTGTTTCACTGCAGATTTGTTCAAAAGCTTGCTCTCGAAGTATTTTGTGGGGATGTCAACCAGACTGGCTTTCGGGTTTTGACAGATTTCAGGAAGGGCAAGTTTGGTGGGTTGCTTTAGAAAGGCTTCCTAAGTAAGGTGGGCTGCTTCTAATAAATCCAAAGTAAAAAGAAACAAACCAATGGAATAGTTATGTTCCTATTTTGATGTGTTGATTATATAAATTGGATTCTTTGTTATGTTTGTGTTAATGAGTGAGTAAATTGGATATAATTGGGTTAGGATGGGCAGACGATGGACGTAGTTAGAACTTGGGTTTTCAATTTC
Organism: Silene noctiflora; assembly: GCA_009801015.1. Lineage (NCBI taxonomy): Eukaryota > Viridiplantae > Streptophyta > Magnoliopsida > Caryophyllales > Caryophyllaceae > Silene > Silene noctiflora. The sequence goes on along the minus strand of VHZZ01022537.1, from coordinate 37,810 downwards.
TTGTGGTTGTGTCTTGCTGACACAAAATCGTTGTAAAACCTTAACTCATATAACTGGCTAGTTAAAGACTAGGATTATACTCTCGAAATAGATCAAGACAGTCGGATCTTTTACCGTATTATTGTGTTTTCACATTTGCCTAAGCTAATGCAGTTTTGTATGTTTGGAACTTTATTTGATTTAACATTTTAGGTCAAGCTGCATTCCGTTGATGTAGTATGCTTAAGCGAGGATTTAACTCGTTATAGTGTGTGTAGTCAACCTAAGTATGATAAATGTAGCTATTACTACTTTTCTGAAAACAAGCTCTCTGTTAAATATGTACCCAGTCTATTCTTGTTGAATAAAGCTCACTTAGATCATCTTTGATGCAGAACGCCAAGGACAATGAGTACTTAGAAGGTGTGGAGCCATCTTTGGAGTTTTTGATAACTTCTCGCGATGTAACTTCTCTCAATCCCCTTAATATGTTGAATTTTAATTATTTTGAATTGTCATTGGTTCATTAATAAACTTTGCTAACTGTCTAATTTGGGTGTTTTATGGAGTTAGTGAAACTTTAGTAAGGCTGTGTGTTTTACAACATTGTTTCATGCCATTTTTGTGAGAGGGGATACGATGGTCTTAAGAGACACAAACAACACAATGCTAATTTTTTGACATACTACTCTGAACCGTACTTGCTTTAGAAGGGTTAAAGAAAATTATGTAATCAAAGATCCCGCCCAATAAATGCGCGGTTTTTATTGAGTTTTTATTTTGTATTACTTAATCATAAATTAACACCTTATTAATTTTTCATATTTCACGTCATTATATTTTGATATGAGAAAAAAAATTGAACTCCAAAATTATTCAAGAAAATCGAGTAGAGTTCAACTGTAAAATAACAATGGTAGCTCATTAATTGTTCATTTTCTCGTTATTGTATTTTGTTTCGAGAAAAAAAAATTAAAAATGAAAATTAATCCAAAAGAATTAAGTAATGTGCTGAAATGAGTTTTTTAAAAATATTTTTTATACAACAAAGCTAACGATTCCAATTTTATAAATTTTCTCAATTTTTTTTGTCATGGAAGTAATCAAAACGATTTATAATTTTTGTTTATACATAGTATGAGTCGAGTCATCATTCTTAAATAATAGCATGAATAAAAGATTTAATAGTTTCTAGTTTTATATTATTTATTTATATTTCAATTAAAATATTACTCCCTCCGATCCAGACCAAAAGTAACAAAAGTAACATTGCATTTTTCACACTTGTCGAGGCGCGTTTTGCAACGTGGATATCTTTAGTTACAGATTATTAAAAATTATAAAAATTTGATATTCTTATAGCATTCANTTATATATTACAAATAATATCAAAGATTCTCTACAATCATAAATAGTGCCAAAAAGTCAATGTTACCTTTGGTTTGGATCGGAGGGAGTATAATTTAGTGTTTAGTGAAAATTATATAATTTAATGAAAAAATTAATTTTATTGAAAAAAATTGTATAATGAAATATATTATAATTATTAATTTCCTTATTTAGTAAAAAAATTAAATTATCAATAATTTCCTTATTTAAAAAGATGTTTTTTTTTTAGGGAAAACTTGTGAATTCACCTATTCTTTTAGTATATATAGGGGATAGGGGATGTTCCGCAATCAAGAAAAAAAATTTATAAAATGATTGTATGACAACAGCACCTTAACCTACAGAACATGAAATCAATTTCTATAAAATGAGATTAAGCAGGAACTGAAGAAATATCCATACAAGTATATCATTTTGTCAGTAAAAACGGTTTTAAAAATCTGTTTTGCCTCCTAGAATACAATTTTTATAAAACAATTTTGTTGATGCTGACCAAGGTGTGTTTGACTGTTTGATGCAATGCAGAAACAAAAGGCAAGGCTGCATTGAGGGAAGCATACAAGAACTAAGCACTTTAGCAGGTATGTTTGATAGTTTTTCCGATATAGTGTTTTATTACGTTAATTGTCTATGCTGAGATGCAACTCTTCACATTATAGTTTTATGACTTGGTTTGCGGAAGTTTCTAGTACTTCCTCCATCTTAATCATTTGTTTACTTTTATTTATTCTTATATTGGTTGCCAATCTTAATTTTATTTCCATATTCCCGTGTCCCTCGATCCCAAATATATAGTTTTACATTTGTGGACTACATATTAATTAGTCTTGTTTCGTTGTTGTCAAGTTTTGTTATTGTTTGTTTTTAAAATAGAAGTTAATTACTGAACTTTAATTTTCTCTTTTATGCTTTATTGCAGATAAATCCCTGCAACACGCGATAATTGACAATCAGAATGTGGAATGAAAACTTGTAGATGTAAGTCGAGAGTTAAACATTAGTTAGTACCTAGGTTATTTTTCTTGTGTTGCTTTCTTATAGTTTTTGATCTTAGATTGGAGCGTGTATATTATATTATATATATTGTCAGTACATAGTTGAATTTGTGCAGTTTCAATACAAGTCTATTTGCAATTTTGGTTGTATTTAGACTTTGGAGTATATAAGGAATCAAGCACTGGTAAAAAAAAAAAAAAAACTAGCGTAAAAAAAAAAAAAAAAATAGAAAAGAAAATCTGACGGATATTTCGTCGGAAAAATCAACATTGAGCTGACTTTTCTAACAGGTAATCCGTCAGAAAAGTCAATATTTTTGACGGATTTTACGTCTGGAAAGTCAATTTATGTTGTCTTTCTGTCAAATCACAGAGAAAATGTTTGACGGATTAGGCGTCAATTTTCCGTCAGTAATCCGGATTACTGACGAAAATTCCGTCAGTATTGCGTTTTTCGGTGAATCGTAGTGACGCGCTTTCCTGACTGATTTTCGGTCAGGAAACCGCATTTCTGACGGATAATTGTTGTTGTTGACGGAATTGGTCCGTCAGTTTTCCTCGTTTTTTTAGTGATATTGACTGAAAAATTGGTTTACATGATTAAAAGTCTTGGGGCTAGAAAAGTTTCCTATGCAAAAAAAGTGGTCCTCATTAATTCACTGCTGAACACCCTCTATTCCTATTGAGAAGGTATTTTTCTCATATCTAAGAGTGTGATAAAGAGAATAGAGGCTATATGCAGAAACTACCTCTGGGATGGCAGTGCAGAATACCAGTCTCCCTCTCATTTCTTAGGACAAGGTTACTCTACCTAAGGATGAGGGTGGACTTGGTATTAAATGAGCTCAGATTTGGAATTATGCAATAGTGGCAAAATTGGTTGACTGGATTTGTGGGAAAATTGATTGGTTATGGATAAGATGAGTTAACCATATTTATATATAGACCGAGGACTAGCACTCCAATAATCCTATTCACCACTTGCTGATGCTACTTGGTCTTGGAAAAATATTTGCAAAGTTATGGAACAAATGAAGAATGGATACACTGAAATGGACGTATGATGCTAAAGGGTATTCCATAAGAAGTGGTTATGACTGGCTTAGGATGAAACACCCTAAGCATGATTGGATTTATCTGGTTTAGAACAAATGGAACATTCCCAAACATGTTTTAATGACATGGATAATCATGCACAATGGTCTGAATCTGAAGGATAAGCTCTTTAAAATTGGTTGTTGTACTGATGATGACAGATGCACCATGTGTGAAAATGAAACTGAAACTCAAGCTCACTGCACATTTGAGTTGCAGATATAGTAAGCAGATTCTGATCTTGGTTGAATAATGGTGTGGGTTTACTATTCCGGTCACAGCCTACTACCAGGGGGAGCTAGACCAATCAAAGCAAGTTTAAAACAGCGTGTTCATTATCTAATATGGACAGCGTGCTCAAAGAAACAGTGCTAGAATCAACTTTGTTCTTCTTCGACCTAGCAAAGTTGTTGAAATGATCAAGGATGAAGTTAGACGATCAATTAAATCAAAGATTATACTGCCAGTTAGTAGTAGTGATAGTGTTTGGTTGCGAAAATGGGGGTTGTAAGGCCTATTAGATATTTGGTTTGAAAAGGTTTGTAAAGTTTGCAAAGTTTGAGTATTAGTAAGTTGTGCTAATGTTAATTTAAACTTGTAATTATTCTGTCTGAGTTTAATTTTACTCACATTTTACCAAAAAAATAAATAAATTATAAATTCTATGACGTTATCTAAAGAGATTATCAGGTTGAAGTATTGTTTTTTTAACAAAATGAAAGAGTCAAGTTAGTATAATCAAAATTTATGGAGTTTAACTGTGCATTTAACAAACTTTAATCATTAATCATTACCTCTTTTCCGAAAATAGAAATAGAAGATACTCCATCCGTTCCGATTAATAGTTATCTACATCCTTTAATGGGGGCATCAGTTAATAATTATCAATTTCCATTTTTGATACATTATTGTGGGTCTCTACATGTGGCAATGAAATGTGGGTGATTTGTGTTGTCAAAAACATTTTCTCATATTTTCTTAGTCCTCGAACTAATTACAAAAGTAATAGATAATTATTGATGGAAATAGAGTAATTTATAGGAGATGGAGTGACATGATGTATTAACTCCAATTATCCTGTGATTCTTGTCCCATCCATATTAGGACCTTCTAATCATTAGAAATGGAGTAGATTAGTTCGCAAGCGTACTACCTCGTGCAACACGCGGGTTATCCATGAACAAATCCAGGAAGCGTAGTACCTTGTGCAACACGCAGGTTATCCAAGAACAAATCCAGCTATAAGAGTATGTATATTGGAAAAGATTGTTCAATCCTCTTATTTCTTCTCTTTTCCTCTAATTTTTCGACACATTAATTTCTCTTTCATTTACCTCACTTTCCATTATTTTCACCCTCTTCCTCTATTGTTCCCTACATCAAAGATGATGGTCACTTTTTTTTTTTTTTCACCTTTTACTAGACCTCATTACCCTTTTTATCTCTTATTTGGCACAATGGTCAAGAGAAGGACATCCTCTATAAATGGAAGATGTTTTCATCTTACTCTTTAAAGAGGATGCTTCCACATTAAAGAGAGTGTTAAAGGATGGTTCATGTTAGATTTAATCCGAATAGAGACCATAAACCTCATACTAAATTATTCGGTAAATACTAGATGCGGAAGCGTACCTGATTACATGACGAAAGGTTGGATGAACCGTTTGAAGGGACGATCATCAGGATTAGGTCTTCTAGTAGACACACATACCATACGGATCTCTCTACTGATGGGATGCGGGGAGATTAGGTTATTGTGTGCTACCAGGGACCATAACTCAGGTGACTTATATATAGTCTTCTTACTTTAATACGTCCATCATGCATTAGAAACCTAATGGGTATCTACACAATTAGATATCCGACCCATACTTTATAAGACGTAATTAATTATGCCCGTATTCTATTATCCGGATGGATCACTAAATTGGGCTAAACTTAAACGATAGCAAATAAATACAACTGGTACAATAGTGTGTCCACATAAATAGTATTGGACCCAATATATTCTTACAATCTCCCACTTGGGTCTAATACAATTAGTGTACGACACCTAAAAAAATGTATTCATTTTATAACCTTATGCGCTCATTAGTGCTATCAACATTCTAACCGTTTTATGCAATTCGGTCCATCAATCATACTAACATAGGATCAAAGCGGTCTTTGCTACAGTTTGTCGTTGCAGGACCCTCAATGATCACATATGTCAATATAATCAACGACATGAATCTAGCATGGGAGCATAACATGGAAATATCATCCTAATGTGATCCAAATATGCATATTTCCAATTGGTCCACCTTAGTGAGATCAACCAAAATAACACAGAGTGAAACCGTAACCGAAAACCTTATTTCTGCAGAACTTAGTAACCGTAATCTTTAATGCGTCTAACATGACAAACTCCCACTGAAACTGAATTTACTTAAAACTGAATCACCCATTTGAGCAATGAGCTCAAGAAAGACCGTGGGTGGTAAATCCTCAGTAAGCGGATCCGCAAAATGGAGTTTGTATCAACATATATAATTAACATCTTTTTTCACTCTGAATTGTTTCTTAAACAGTACAACACTTGTAATGTTATTAGAAACTATAATATTTGTCAGATTTGTCATAAATAACTTAAGTGGTCTTTCAATACCGTATATCCGTACCGAATTTGCAACCACATGACAAATGTTCATAACCAACTAGGAGTCGAAATGCCAAATGATCTCAACCTGAATCAATCTCCTATAAATAAAATGTTTTGTTCCAAATAAAATTAACGAACAATATATTTGGCTGCCCTTAGTGGATTCAAAATCCTAATCTGTATCACCTTAATATATCTGTCAAATAAATTTTAGAATGTACACAATATCTGAATGCATACAAACTAAATATATATCATAATACTTTAGCACATGAAATATATCTTAAAACACATGAAATTAAGCATTACAATATTTATTCTGAATATTTCCTTTTGGGCATTTGAGACGATTTGTCTCCTTTACTAAAAGGGTATAAAACTAGAATAATTTGCACTCCCACTGAATCTTTAGTATCTGCAATCATCTACCACATTCATTTAATATCAAATCAGATGATACCATGGCATATTTGTAATCTTTATGACGGAAAACCTTACTTTAGCTTTATTGGATGAATTACGGAAATTTTCAGAAGATCTACTTTGAATCTATTGAATCAAAGTTTTAGTTGTTGCACTGAATAATTTCATCAATGGCACAATTGAGAAACATAAGTTTAACACTCATCCAATGTAACTGAAAAACTGAATATGCCAAAATATCCTTATTGTCAATACTGACAAGATGATCTGACTGTCACATTACCTTTTGAACCCTTCTTGTTAACAAATAAATTTTTGAAACCAATATATTTTAAAACTTTAGGTAATGAAACAAAATTCAAATACCATCGTCAATTAAATGACTTATTTCCTTATTACCTTATGGCATTAGTCCACTTATGTGAGTTAGNGTTTTTAAACCTCATCCTTAATTAGTTGGACATGCCAAATGTGTAACTTATTCACACTATTATTAAATAGTCAATGCTATTGTTAGAACTTTATCTAAAGATATATCTGCAACTGTAAGAACTTATTACCAGAGTTATMTGGAAAAAGTACATGTATAATCATACCCCTTACCCAGCCTTAAGATCTTGTTTGCATAAATACTAACATCGTCCATATTAAGAATCCTCATATGATGTATTTATATCAAAACCAAGATCGAACTTCTCTAATAATTCTTTTAAAAACAAAATCCTGATTAATCATTTTGTCAAGGTAATTACACTTGTTATCAAAGATGACATAATTAATCYTTTACTGAGTAATATATCTCAGTTAAACATCACTGAAACGTCGAGAACTTAAAAAACTTCTCAAATGAGATTTAGATATCCATGCCTGAATTCGGTCTACAAATTAACATAACGATTGAAATCATTTATACTCAGAGTATAAAATGACTCACCTGCCCGTATATGTTAATAACAAGACAACTGTTGTTTTTTTTTTTTTTTTTTTGATATCTTATCTCCCCTTTGTTTGTCTGTATCCCTCTTTAATATAAGAATATGAAGTAAAGAGATTAACAATTTCATTTTGACACAAAACTTTAACTTTCCTTTTAATGCGTCATATACCGAAAAGAAATTGTCATTTCTTAATCTACTTTATATCCACTGAACTTTAATGCAAGTTTATTACTTGAAAAGGATTTCAATCTCAACTATATAAAGCTATCAAAAATGATGGATTTACGATTATTTGAATTTGRAAAATACAAAATTAAATATTTCTCAAAAGGCAAGGAACCAAATTTGCCCATTCGAAAAAAAAAAAATTAATCGGACTTCACCTAAAGGCGATACCAGAAGATTTTCCAGATTCAAATAAAAGAACAACTCATTATTGATAACTAAATTAGTTGATKGATTGTCTCAAACTTAGATGATAACGTACCCCAAACAGATGAATCTTTCATCATCAATTGGCTTGTAACACCTCAGATATACTTGCATCAATATATATCCTTATGYGGGTGGAAAAACAAATACACCCAMCAAACCTGATTAGATATAAAAATTAACCTTAGACAAACCCAAAATGAGAAGTGTACCCTAACCGACACRCAAGGCTTTAAAACTGGTACTAGATTTTCTTTATGTATCTGAAATAAACTCGTAACAAACTAATAACGACTAAATAAGTCTAACCTTGTGTTTGTTATTATATCTTTTGTTGAGTTTATCGATCCGGTACTTAAAAGGGGGAGGGGGTGAATTAAGTACCCTTTTTTAAAAATATAAAAATGAGAAAAGCATTCACGTATTCTGCTGACACAGTACACAGGCAAATTGAACAGTCTTGATGTCTGTTCAAACACAACAGATTGTGCAGTACTGTGACAATGGTTTACGTGAGGTAAAACTAAAATAAAAACAAATAAAACAAAAGAAAGAAGGCACGAGACACAAG
>VHZZ01022515.1:5554-16602 GCA_009801015.1 Silene noctiflora | reverse complement strand
TGCATTGTTGTGTCGTAGATAAGTTAGTATGTTTGTTTTTATGTATGGGTTGAACTTCGGGGACGAAGTTCCTTTTAAGGAGGGAAGACTGTAATCATACGGTTTTTTGTGATGTTGGGTAATCTATCGAGTAAAGCTTACTCGATCGAGTAAGTAAGTTTGGTTTCGAAACAGTAGTCTGTCTGATGTGTACTCGATCGAGTACATGTGGCACTCGATCGAGTAAGTCACTTACTCGATTGAGTAAGTCGGTCATACGGGTTATTTCTGTCGGGTTTTGTTAGCAACGCGTGTTTGATATTCAAAGTATTCCGTCGGTTCCTTTGTCACTTTTATCTTTTCTAAAACCTTTCAAGAGAGAAAACAAGTTACGTTGCTTCTTTTTCTTCGCGTTGTTATCACATCCCAAGGCTTGTGTCGTCGAAATTCAGTGATCTTTACGCCGTTGAGTCCGTAGCGTTGTGGGTAAGATCCTAGTATCATTTTTATGTTGTTCCGTCAATTTTGGTTAAACCCTAATTGGGTAGATTTGGGGGTTTTGGGTGTTTGATTGGCTTAGTAGTAATTGCATGATTGTATGTTTGGTTATAGGAGGTGGTTTCGTAGAGGAAAGCTTTTGATCCGCTGCATTTGATTGCTAGTTGGTGATTGGACTTCATGTAGGGTTTCCCTACTCAGTTATTGAATACATGTGTTGTTAGTTGATTGGTGATGATTGTGAATATTGTTGATCTTGATGGTATTGGTAATTGTTGTTGTATAATTTGATTGGATGTTTTTGTCAATGGTTCGCGAGGCGCGCCCTCGGCTGAGTTGAGTCACTTGAGGGAGTGACTTCACGCCCTTGATTCGCCCTCTGTGGAACACGCCACAGGAGGGGATGTGCAAATTAAGGAATTTGGGTTTCGCTCGGAGTAGATGAGCGGGGATATGATGGGAACGGCTGTGGTCCCCCCACTGGCGGCGTGGAATACCTGTTGCGATCGGTATTCTGGTAGGGCTACACAATTTAGTGAGTAGTCAGGCTTGTGGAGATGTGACGGAGTTGGGTGATCTGTGTGTTGTACCTTTTGTATCTTGTTTTATGTATTCAGTAACTGACCCCGTTTAAATGTTTTAAAAACTGTGGTKATCCATTCGGGGATGGTGAGCAGTTATTGAGGAGGTATAAGATGGATGCGCATGGGATAGCTGGGTTGTGTCACCACGAGATGTTTAGAAGTCTTCCGCTGTGTCTTGAACATTTTATTACTTTTAGTTGGTTTGTCGTTTGGAAMATTTGTATTTTTTATTAGACAGTTTTGGGTATTTGGATTTGTAATCAGTTAAACTTATTTATCTAAAGTAGGTTTCTTTATGGTCTATTTGAAATACATTGCCTCGGGTAACCGAGATGGTAGCACTTATTTGCCTAGGGTGGCCTTAGTAAGGCACCTTGGTGTATAGGGGTGTTACAATGGTTGTATGTAATCTGGTTGTACCGTCGTTGTAAGTGTCGATAGCGATGCTCCGTGATCGTGAATGGGTTGATTAGTGCTTCTTAGATTGTTGTCCAGGTAGAGTTTCCATACTCAGTTTATTGTAGAACATATGTGGTATAATGTGATGTTCTTTGTGATTATCTTATGGTTGAGTTTTATTGATATGTTGGTTGAGATGGATGTTGTTGTTGGTATTGGATTGTGAGCCATTTCGAGAGATGGTCTCTCCCCCATTGTTCGCCTCTTGTGATTCTCGATGCAAGGGGGATGTGCACATTAATGGACGTGGGTTCTCCCGTGCGACGAGCGGGGCTTAGGCGGTACGGCTGCGGTCCCCACTGGCGGCGAGGGTTACCTGTTGCAATGGGTAATCTGGCAGGGCTACACCACCCGGGGTGTAGTCAATTACTGGTTACTATAGAGAATGGGGATGTTTGGTTACTGTTACTGTGGATGTGTATGTTTACTGTATGTCGTATTGCTGTATAGTTGACTAACCCCGTTTATGTTTTCAAAACTGTGATGATCCACTCGGGGATGGTGAGCAGGATGATTGGCAGGTTTAGTTTATGTTATGGATGCTATGCTGCTTGGTGTTTTCTATGGGATGGGAGATCGTCTGACGTTGCGATACTTGTAGTTACTCGTAGAGTCATCAGTTGTTCTAGTATTTCATATATGTTGAGTCGTTAGTCTCTTAGTCTTTGTGTAAAATTGTAACGTATTTAATCAACGTTCTTGGATGGTCAATTTGATATATACTTACCTCAGGAAACCGAGATGGTAGCGCCCTTGGTTATCGGGGAAGGCCTAGTAAGGCTCCTTGTTAAGTAGGGGTGTTACAAAGTGGTATCAGAGCGACCATTTTGGAACCTGTAACCAATGAACCTAATGAACATAGGGTGTCAATTAAAATGAACCTGGTGTATGTATGTTGGGAGCCCCTTGTATTTGGTTTTGGGTGAGAAGGCGCCCTCATTCCAGAATCTCGGCCCCAATGTGCTTAAGCCGGTAATCTCGGGGTGGGGTATTGTGTTGAAGTTTCTTGTGTGTTGTGTACTGGATATGCTTTCATTGTATGTGGTTATGTGTAGCTAATAGAAATATGACACAGTATGAGGTATGGTGATGAATAACTGTTGGTAGGTGTATGTGTATCTGTACTAGTGTAAGGTCGAGTATTTGTTGATACAACTGCTTTACTTGGTTGAGCACTTGGGAAGTGGAGTATGCGGGTGTTGTGAAAACTTTTGAGGAATGTGTAAGTCTTGAATATAATGCTATGATGTGTAATCGCGTGTTTTGAGGCGGTAGTTAAGATGGAGTATAAGGTAATTAGTGTATGCTTTATACCCTGGGTGTCTAGTTTTGATAGTATCGTGAGTAAAACGCTAATTAGTGATGAGTACCAAGATGCTCCTCAGACTCCGATTGACTTATTGTATTGCAGGAACACTGATATCGACAACGCAATTATTTTATTTGACTTTTTAGGGAACTCAACCAAGTGCAAGGGCGTCCTCGACCGAGTCACGTCTACTCGACCGAGTAAGTAGGATACTCGACCGAGTTCGTAAATAGGCAGAACTTAGATTGAATTTGCCCGTTATCAACACTCGATCGAGTGAGGTTCATACTCGACCGAGTGCCCTTAATAACCCAGAAATCGCGAATTGATTTTTACTATCTATAAACTCTGCTTTTCATCCTTATTTCGACACAGTACTTTTATAACCCTCCTTCAAACTCTCCCAAACTGATTTCTCTCATCAAAAGCTTGAAGGATCTTGTGTTACTACATCTCAACTTCGTCTTATTCATCCTTTTCTTGTTCATTATCTTCCGATTTGCAAGGTAATGTTGTTTTCACTAGTTATTTATGCTTTGATAACAAATCCCCAAATTAGAAGTTAGAATCCATAATTTATGCTTAAATTCATGTGTAGATGATGATAGAACTTTCTTAAGCTCTTGTTTTAATGCTAGAAACTGAAATTTTGAGCCAAATATTATAGCAATCGAATTCGGATTTTCTAGGGTTTCACCCCCAAAAAACTTGACATTTGATACTTCAATTCCTCATTTAAGACTGGAAAAGGCTATAGGAAGTGTTTTGGGGTGATTTTGCGCAAGGCTAATCAGGTCAGGGTTTAAACTGACAGGGTTAACTAGCTCCAGTAATTTGTACTGAATATAATGCAGGCTAACAAATATGGGATGTAAAACGAATAAAGAAAATGATAAGACGAGTAATTTTGTACGTGGAAAACCCTTAAATGGGAAAAAACCACGGGCACCAAGCCAAGAGAGGATTTCACTATAATTTAATGTAAATAGCACAAATAATGTAAGATCGTCTTAGTATAATGTGTAACATGATAATATGTAATTTCTCCTCTCTCTTCAAGTGCTATGCAGCCATCCTTATATAGCTAGGCTGAACAGCCATATGATCTTCACCATTAATGCGTAATATTCCTCCTTAATGACGCCATTTAATCACTTAATTATTTGCTTAATTACTCATATAAATGCTCGATTTTTATTGCAGAATCTTGTCCATAAATCTTGTTGTTAATGCTCGAATATATGATCAGATATTATCTTTTCCAATCAAATATTGTCCTTATATTTGATCAACGTCCTCTCCTTGCTTGGCGTCATTCTCGCTTAACCCTGGCGCTTTTGTACCCTGAACGTCAGGCCAAGGTAGAATATTACCCTAAACTGTCATAAGGAAATCCAGGCCTAACAATTGCCCCTTATCTTCTCATTATCGCTGGGCCAGGACAGTAATGAGGAGATAACTTTCGAGTTAAGGAATTGTCTTGTGACCATTTAAATGAAGCCCAACAACCTGTTCAACGGCTAGATGCAGTTTTGATGTGACAAGTTTTTATTTACTGTCGCCTCTTCAATAACTACGCTGCCACTTACAGTTAAAATCCTAGTTGGTTTTACTTCCTATAAATTTTCTTTCACCCTTCGTCATTTAACTCCGTCCAAAAATCCGAAAACTTTATAATTTTCATCTCTTTTCCCTTAATTTCCTTGAAATCTTCAAATAATTTCTTCGAATAATGGCTGGTAAAAGGAAGTCGACCAGAGGTGCAGCGGCTGCTGCTGCGTCTCCTGTCGTGGCTATTTCAGAGGACCATCCTGTTTCTTCAAAGATTTAGTCGTCTTCTTCAGAAAATCCTTCTACTCCTCCTCTGGAGATGTTTTATATTTCTTACAAAAACATCGAATTTAAACGCAGTAAAGCTTTGAATGATCAACAATCTCTTGCCAATCGTCTCAAACCCGAGTTTGAGAAAATTTTGAAGGAGAAGGGTGTAATTCCTGATGACGCTGAAGTCTGTATCCCGGAAGATTCACCGGTCATGGCAGACTAGATTTGCCCTAGCTGGTTCTGTATCCATGACTGGGCGTTCAGGGCTGGCTATAAGCTTCCTCTTTCTCCTTTGATGGTCGAGGTGATCAAAGAAATTGGCATTTATCCTTATCAGATGAGGCCTATGGTTTGAAAGGTTATTTGTTTCATCGAATTTCTGTGTAAAAAACATAATATGTCCTTCTCTTTAGAATACTTGAAAGCCTGCTATTTTTTCAGGACTAATAGTCCTTGCAGGATTAGTTTCAAGGCTAGGCCTTCGACCACTCCCCGGCTTTGCAATATTGACAGTGGTCATGATAAGAGTTAGGCTGTCGGGTACATGTTTATCAGGACCAACTCTGTTGGTCCTGACCTGGCGTATCTGAATTACAAGGGTTGTGTTGCTGGTGAGTTTGTTTTCCCTTATTTTCTGCAAGTATTATGTTATTTAACAATAAACAGAAAATAACTCATTGATGTGTACCTTTTATTTACAGTGGATGATTGAATGCCTGATGTTGGATATCCTACTGAAAAAATTACTGCTTTTCTTGCCTTGCCTGCCACGGAGAAGACGTGGCCTTTTTGTTGTGGGGCGGATCATTTTCCTCGCTGTTTGAAGGGCGAATGTGCTCCTAAGGTTCCCAGGCTTGTCAAGGCTGCTGGTGCCTCGGTTTCAGGCATTAAGATACTCTGATACTTGCTCTTTTTGCTTTCTTCTTCTAGTTTTTCGTTTTTATGGCGACCTGTTTTTATTGCTGAAATATTATCTCTTGTTGTAGCTACTAGATCCTCCACCAGGCTTGCCAGGTATGGCATGGCTGACCTGGCTGCTAGGCTTGCCAGGGTCAAAGAAGAGGGTTCCCATAGTAGTGGTATGATTGATTCTGCTATTGACCTGATAGATCCGCCTGCTACATCTGCTACTGTTGATACTCCTGTTATTCCTGGCCAAACAATCTCAACGCCCCAGAAAAGGAAACAGGAGGAGGCTGAGATTCTTGCCCCTGTCAAGGAAGTGAAGGCCAGAGTGGACAATCTTGATGCTGCTAGGGAGAAAATTAAAAACTATGTTGCTTCCAACTCTGCTTCCATTTTGTTGATGGATCCTATTGAGACTTCCACCAAGGTTGTTGTTGCTGCGGATTTTGCCATTGGTCTTTTGCTGAATGCTCTTGGGTCTATGCAAGAGGTGTATATATATTTTTTTTTTGTTACCGTATATATCTTTTATAAGTGTTCATGTTTAATATTTGCTCTATTTTTTAGAGTGCCACATCCTGCCTTGTCAATGCCTATCAGTCTGCTTCTTTGGTGGCTAGACTTGATCTTCAGGCCTCTGACTCTGACAGATTGAGGTTTGAACTTAGCTTTGTTCAAGGGGAGTTGGCTGCTGTGAAGACTGATTCAGCACGGGTGCCGGCTGAGCTGAAAGCTGAAGTTGATGCTGCCAGAGCAGAGGTTGATGCTGCTAGGGCTGAGGTTGCATCTACTAAGCAGCTTCTTCAGGAATCCTTGGACAGGAATGAGGAGCTCAATATTGAGAAGGATGACTTAGAGTGTAAGCTTGATAATGCTTCTCTGTATTTCTTTATCAAAGGTAAAGTGGCTGCCATGTCTGAGCCTGTGGAAGCTAGAGAGAGTTAGGACCCTGAGGCTGAAATGGCAATAGTTGCTGCCAAGTACCCTGAATTGCATAATCTTGGTGAAGATGAAGAGGTTGATTCTCCAGGGCAGCAGGATGCAGATGCAGAGCAGGCTGGCGAGGGTGATGATGATACTGCTTCCAAAGGGGAGCAGTAATTAATTTTAAGTACTTGGTATTGGCCCATCCAGAGAGGATATCCCTGGAAAGACAATTATTTTTCTTTTGTTGTTTTGTGAAACTTGTTAGTCGGGGTTGTTGTCCCTGACCTCGATATTTTGGCGCCTTTGCCCAGGGGTAAAGGTTTATTAACGAGGCTGGCTCTTGAAGCCTGGTATTTGTTTACTTGATCGTCTTCTTGAATGCTTTTGATCTTATTAAACATGTTCACTTGTATCTTTTTAACTTGTGAACCTGTTTTGTTCAGTTGTTTGAAAAAACGGAAAATCTGGCCTGGCTGGAGGGCTTATGTCCCCTGCCTGACTGGAGGGCTTTGTATTCGGCTTGACAGGAAGACTTTTTAGACAAATGGTAAGGATAAAACACCTCTTATCCTGTAATAGTGATGCGTCCAGCCGGTTGTATAGGTATGCAGCGAATAGTCAGGTCAGGCAATTATTTCGTGCCTGATTGGTCGTGCCATTCACCGTATCTGGTGTGGGTTACCAACTTCGTTAGGCACAGTAGGGTGCGAAAATAAAGAAAACGTATGACAGAGTAGCCCTCAATCCTGAAGACTTATTCATGTAACGGTATATCATGTATAATTATTCAGGATTCACGTAATATATATTAGTAAGATTAGTCATATAAAATTTATGTAAAAACTATAGCATGTAGATTTCACATTGGTCGTACAAGGCAGGCATATATTTCAGGTATTTCATGTAAAATAACGCATATAGAACACAGATAGGTTTGTAGCGAATTCTTACCTTGACTAAAGCAGGGTAGAGTTTATTTTTATCATACATGGAACAGCTTTAAATGTGTTACACTCCAGGATCTTGGGATCATTTCCCCTTATAATGTTTGGAGTCTGTATGCTCCCTGATCGACGATTGAGTCAATTAGGTAAGATCCTTCCCATAAAGGGCCCAATTTTCCTACGGATTTTTCTTTTTTGTTTGGAAATACTTTGCGTAGGACGAGGTCTCCTTCCYTGAAAACTMTAATHTTGRCGTTYTTRTTGTAACTTCTTGCTAYTGCTTGTTGGTAYRAAGCTATYCTGATCTTAGCARCATCTCTTAGTTCYTYTRCCAGAACTAAGTTATCTTGCATCAGGCTGTTATTTGTTTCAACATTGTTCAGGCTGCATCTTGAGGTTGGAACTCGAATTTCTACAGGGATTATAGCTTCGCAGCCATACACCAACGAATATGGTGTTTGGCCAGTTGAGGTCTTTGGATTTGTCCTGTCTGCCCATAGTACCAGTGGAAGTTCTGCTGCCCATCTGCCTCGTCGTCTTTTCAGCTTCTTTTTCAGGCAGTTGATGACTACTTTGTTACTTGATTCATCATGTCCGTTTGCTTTTGGGTATCCAGGGGTTGAGGTTACTAGGTTGATATTCCATTCATCACAGAAAGTTTTGGTTCTTCTTCCCACGAACTGTGTCCCGTTATCACATACTATTTCCGAGGGAACTCCATATCTGCAGATTATGTTTGTCCTGATAAAGGATATTACTTCTTTTTCAGTGACTCGACTATAGGAATCATCCTCTATCCATTTGGAGAAGTAATTAGTCATGGCTAACATAAATACTTTCTGCCCCGGGGCCACAGGTAGCTTTCCTACTATGTCCATGCCCCCACTTCATGAATGGCCAGGGTGCAGAGATCGAGTGAAGTAGTTCTGATGGCTGATGAATTATTGGGGCGTGAATTTGGCAGGCTTCACATTTTGCGCAGTATTCCAAGCAATCAACCTTCAGGGTAGGCCAGTAGTAGCCAGTTCTGAGGATTTTGCTGGTCAGACTTCTTCCGTCTTTGTGGTTGCCATAATGCCCGTCATGTATTTCTTAGAGTACTTGTTTGGCTTCATCAGGTTCAAGGCATATTAGATATGGTCCAGCCTGTGATCTCTTAAACAAAGTATTATATATAATGGAATAAGTAGATGCTCTTATTATAAAGGCTTTGGCCACGTGTCTACCCTGAGGTAGTACACCCTGGAGGAACCAGTCATAGTATGGTTTTGTCCAAGAGTTATTGTCAATATTGACATGGTTTGCTTCTTCAGGCTTACTGATAGTAAGTTCAAGTAAATGAACAATGGGAATTTTGTCGAAAACAACAGGGGTAAAATTTGAACCTAGGTTGGCTTGAGCGTCAGCCTGGGTATTCAGGTCTCATGGTATTTGGTCAATATCAAATGAATGGAATTTAGAGCTCAATTGTTTAGTACGTTCTAAGTATAAAATCATTTTTGCATCTTTAGCCGTGTAAATTCCCTTAATGTGATTGGCAACTAATAAGGAGTCAGTGTTTACCTTTATATTTTGAACACCGAGGTCCAGACATACCTTGATTTCTTCTATGAGGGCCTCATATTCAGGTTCATTATTGGTAGCACTAAATTCACATCTCACAGCCTGAGCTATAGTGTCCACTTGTGGCTATTTTAGCACTAATCCTAACCTTGTACCCCTTGTGTTGGATGCTTCGTCTATGAATAGGGTCCATTTATGGTCTGGGGTTTTATTTTCTAACTGGTTCACCTCTTTGGCCAGGTCTGATTATAGGTTAGGGCTGAAATCAGCCACAAAGTCTGCTTCAGTTTAAGCCATCTTATCGTTTAACTTTCTAATTCTGCGACTTGTTGCAAGGCAGCGTTCAATTTCTCTTCAATGGTGGGTTGTGCCATTTTTGTTGGTTTTTGATAATTCTTTGTAGACAAGGAAAAAATATTTTAATGAGATAGATGCCCCACGGTGGGCGCCAATTGTTTTGGGGTGATTTTGCGCAAGGCTAAATCAGGTCAGGGTTGAAACTGACAGGGTTAACTAGCTCTAGTAATTTGTACTGAATATAATGTAGGCTAACTAATATGGGATGTAAAACGAAAAAAGAAAATTATAAGACAAGTAATTTTGTACGTGGAAAACCCTTAAATGGGAAAAAACCACGGGCACCAAGCCAAGAGAGGATTTCACTATAATTTAATGTAAATAGCACAAATAATGTAAGATTGCCTTAGTATAACGTGTAACGTGATAATATGTAATTGCTCCTCTCTCTTCAAGTGATCTGCAGCCATCCTTATATAGCCAGGCTGAACGGCCATATGATCTTCACCATTATTGGACAATATCCCTCCTTAATGACGCCATTTAATCACTTAATTATTGTTTTTAATTACTCATATAAATGCTCGGTCTTTATTGCAGAATCTTCCCCATAAATCTTGTTGTTAATGCTCGAATATATGATCAGATATTATCTTTTCCAATCAAATATTGTCCTTATATTTGATCAACGTCCTCTCCTTGCCTGGCGCCATTCTTGCTTTACCCTGACGCTTTTGTACCCTGAAAGTCAGACCAGGTTAAAATTTTATCCTGAACTGTCAAAGGGAAAGCCAGGCCTAACAGGAAGCTAATGTTATCAATTTTTGCAATCGATTTTGAGTATTTTGAGCGAAAAATCCGTCTTAAGGCTCCACTTTTCTCGGTAAAGGAAATCTGAAATTCCTTCTTGTTTTCAACCCTTGAGCCAAATTTCTTTTGTTGTCAATTGATATCATTGCAGCATGCCAAGAGCTAACGTCACCAGACCATCTACCAAGAGAAACAGGGCCGGAAACGCCGCAAAGAAGGGACAGGGGAGCCAGGGTGCTACGGTTCCACATGTGACCCATTACCCATCGGTTGTGTTTGCTGATTTCAAACATCGGGAATTTTTTGTTTCCTTAATGACTCGAACCATTCGAGTAACTAGGTGTGTGGACACGAGTATTTTGGAGGAGTTGGGGATTGAGGTCGACATGAGGCATATCTTTGAGACCTTGGGACTGATGGGGTTGTATAGGTTGAGGAAGCATTCATACGAGTTCCTCACTTTGGAGTTCATGGGCTCTTTTTCCAATGATGAAGATGCAGAGACTGTCCGTTTTAGGCTAATGAACAATGACTTTGACCTGACCATGGAGGATATAGCTGAGCATTTAGGGTTGGAGAAACCTACTGCGGAGTATTACCTTGATGTGGCTAAGGAGTGTAGGGAGAGTGAGTACCTTTCCTTACTTGCCAGTACTGCAACCAATGTCAGTGCCATACTTATCAATAATTTACAACACGTGACCCTGAAGATCTTTCTAAGGATGATGACTTGTCTGCTTTATGGGAGGAGCGACATGAGTAAGCTCAATTCTCACGAGGTGATGTTTTTGATGTCTTAATTGAACCCGCAGAAAGAGGCAGGGCTTTAGTATAGTGCACCGACCATTGTGTGTGTTGAGTATATACTTATATATGTTTTGATAATGACAAGTGGTTTATATTTATCTATACACTATGCACTTAATTGTTTGTTAAGTCCTTATAGTT
>VHZZ01022487.1:6050-19038 GCA_009801015.1 Silene noctiflora | reverse complement strand
TAAAAACCCCGTATTTTCGTATCAAGTTGCCAATCAGAGGCAATGCAGTAGGCAAGATCAATGTGATGACAGTAGTACAACACACAAGCACCCTGATTATGATAGCCCAAGATTGAAGTTCAGTCGATATGGTCTTGATTGTCCTGCCATGTGCGACCAGGAGTAGTAATAGAACCTGGTACGTTGTTATTGCCTCCAAAACATCACACTTGGAGAATCTCTTCCGGCATGAAATTTGAAGTGCTGAATTAGATTAGATGAAGAACTGCCATTCACCCCAAAAGTTGAATTAGGGTTCATTTTTTTAAAAAAAAAAAATTTACCTTTATTTTCCCCCTAATTCCACACTAACCTATGCAATTCACCCTAAAATTGAATTAGGGTTCATCATAATTAATAAAAAAAATCGAATTAAATTAGGGTTCATCCAATTTGACGAATTGAATTAGGGTTCCATCATCAATTGATTGATCGATTTATCTGATTAGTTGAATTATGCCTATATTAGGGCTACATTTTGAACGATTTTAATTAATTGTATAAGGGATCATCAATTTTATTAATAGAATTTAATTAGATTAAGATGTTTGAATTAGGATTAGGCAAATCGAATTCAATTAGGGGGAAAATGTTTCACAAAATTCATTATTTTGAACCCTAATTCAATTTTTAGATGAACCCTAATTTAATTTGAAATATTTAGGCTAATTAGAAAATTCTATTTTAATTAATTACAATTACTAAATATAGAAAATAAATAAAATATAAAAAATAACCATGGATGATGTTAACTAAGTCTAGTTAATGAGTTAACTATATTTGCAAAATTACTAACCTAACCCTAAATTAATGGGCAAACTACCAAATTGGTAAAAAAAAAAAAAAAAAAAAAAAAAAAAAAGTAGAGAGTTTTGGACAAATAGGTAAAAAAAGTAGCATGTTGAAGAAACTGGTAAAAAAAATAACATATTTGACAAATTGGTAAAAAAAAAAAAAAATTGATTAAGTGACAAAATTTGTAAAAAATTGTTTAATTAAGTGATTTTTAGGCCAAAATATACAAATAATATTGTAAAAAAAACTTTATTAATGAACAAATAGTAAGTAATATATGTGGACAATATTTTGACCCTTAATATATTCTCAACATAAATTTATTTTAACTTGAAATTACACTTACGATTGATTTGGGATAATTGGGTCAAGTTCGGGTCGGGTCATTTTCAAGTTTACTAGAACTCGGATAAGGTCGAGTCGTGTCGCATCTTTTTTAACTTTGGTCATTTTCAGGTCTATTATTATAAGTTTACAACGATAAACATTTTTGTCGGGTCACATTGGTCGGGTTACTCTTGGCTCCTCAGTTCAGGTGTCGTGTCAACTCGGGTCTTGTCTTTCGAGTCGGGCCAATTATTTTGATCTAAACCAAAAAATATAAAAATAGTATAAAAAATCATTAGTTATTTTCTCTACCAAAAATTTATATTCACCAGAGACTATAACTAAAAAAATTGAGCCGAACTGACTTAACCGAAGAATTTAATCAAACTGACCCGTTACCCGAATTGATCCGAACCAATATGACCCGACACGAATGTTTATAATACTATATTTATTCATTTTGACCTAATATCACTTAATCAACTTTTTTTTTACCAATTTATCCAATATGCTATTTTTTATCACCAATTTGTCCAACATGTTACTTTTTTTACCAATTTGAAAGTTTGGCCCTAAATTAATCAAACTTAACTAACTATGGTTTGTCACGTGTCAAATTGCTATTGATTTGTGTATGAAAATTCCATACACAATGTCTATATATAGCCTTTTCGTTAAAATAATTACTATTTATTATAAAATGATCACTTTTTTCGATCCAACAATAAAACCGTTGATACATAATAATATTAGTCCCTAAAACTTAGGAGCAGCATATAAGATAGAGTATTTGAGAGAATCTTAATAAATGAAATGAAAGATCGTCATCGAATATCCTGAAAGATAGATAGGACGAAAACCTAAAATATTACTCGTAATAATTAGATGACATATACCAAGATCTGCTGATGCCTACCTCTGCTAAAAATTTAATTACCTGCGGGCTGCGGATGGCGGCATCACAGGAATCTACCATCTATTCCCAAATTCTTATTTGTGATGGTCGATATCCGTCATAAGCTTATGACGGATTAAATAAAACCCACATAGTTTAATAAGACAAATCATTTGTGATTCTCTATGCACTTTAATTATTGTCTTATCTACCCATGTGGATAATAATTGACCCGTCGTAAACTTGTGACGGATATATCGGTCACAAGAGAGACTTATCGCCATCTATTTACACTATGACATTGTTTAAGGGCTGCTAAAGCTAATGTTAAATTGCAAACACTAATTTACGCGAATATGGTAAACGATATATTATAAATACTTTTTAATATTGAGTATATGTAAAACATAGTATATAATATATCGTTTACCATATTCGCGTCTAGCGTTAGGAGCGTACCACTAGCATATATATGATATATGTCATTGTAATTGTCTTCAAGCAATAAAATATAATCGTTCAGCCAGCTCTGTTAATATGGTATCTGAGCAAGGTTAAAAAAAATAAAAAAAATAAAAAATAAAATAAACAGATGACTAACGGAGACCAATCAAAGGACAAGACCAAAGGCAAAAAGATGGGTTTGTTGGGGTATGTGTCCTCCACAATAGTGCGTTTATATAATAAATCTCATTTAAGGAATATTCTTGGGATACTCTTTGGCAATACTAGTCAGTTGATCAACGTATATCGGTAACGGTTGGCCTCCTAGGGTTTGACGTTACTGTCGTGAGACGGCGGTGTTCAGCTGATCCCTTTCGGTCACACATATAGGAGCGAGCATCAACATTATTCATTGTCTGTATGGGATACAGTCAATTCAGTCCCTTGATATACAGACTAAAAGTTAGTCGATTAAGTTAATCTAGAGAGAACGAGTTTAGAACTCGGGCCGACGGAGTTTATTATTTAATTATGTGATAACTGAATAATAAATTATTTGAGACGGGATTTAGGAATTAATTGTTAATTACTAAATTTATACTAACTGACTAATGTGATTAGTGTTGGTAGATATTATATGTATATGTAGAGTACATGTACGTATAATAAGTATTAATAGACGGAAATTATTAGGAATCGTTTTATCATACAAGATGATAAAAAATATAACATTTACACTAATTTGTGGGACAAATTATAAAATCAAAATGGACCCATTATGGGACATGTGAACCGTGTAAATGGAGGAAAAATAGGGCATAAACACAATCATTTTACTTGTGCATGCCTATTTTTTATTTTTATGTTTCCTAAATTAATTTTTGTCTTACCCATGAGTGTAATCATTAAGATGCTTTTCTTGGACACTCAATACTCGCCCCTCTCTCCTCTTGGCCGGTTTTGTGAAACAAAAAGGAGCAATAGTTGCACATTTCTACATACAATCATATATTGCCAAAACCTCTCTCTCTCTAACTTCTTACTAAAAACTCTTAGAATTAGTGGAACTTCCTCTAACTAATTCATTAGTAAATCAAATAATAATTACTAATAGTTAGTAATATAAATATATAAATCAAGGGCTTTATATTTATATGATATATTAAATACTTTGTTGAGTGTGAGTTCTTGGGTGCATCTAAAAGGAGGTTTTCTAATTTGGAGACTTTCATTGCCAAGGAGGTTCTTTCATTTTATTTAGCTCAAGAACAACCAAGATAGGAGATCTTGGTTGTGCCCATATTTTTCCTATTATCAATGTAAGGAAATTTATATTCTTCCTTATTTATTTTGGTCCTTATTACATGCTTCTTACATAGTTCCTTTAACAAACTTTTTTGCTGAAAATTGGTCACCTAATTAGAGAGTCTAATTAGGATCTATGTTCCAACAGGGTTCGATACCACAAACCTCTCCTCTATACCTTCATCAATCAGATAATCCGGGTATAATGATTACCCAAACTATTTTCGATGGCGAGAACTATGATAATTGGGTTGAGGTCGTGCGTGTCGGGCTCGATTCCAAAAATAAATTGAGTTTCCTTGACGGACACATTGTTGAACCGTATAAGGGAGATGCAAAAGAAAGTATTGAACATGTTGCTTGGAGACAGTGCAACGCTATGATTAAAGTGTGGCTAAGGAACGTAATAGATCCGAAATTACACTCAAGTATGACCTTTTCAGCAACAATCAAGGAGATATGGGATGAATTACAAGAGCGTTATGCAGCAGGAAACGCGCCTCGAGTCCACCAGCTCAAAGGGGAACTGAATGAGTTGAAGCAAGGAAAGCTTTCCATTGTGGAGTATTACACAAAAATGAAGACAATCTGGGACGAACTTACGAATTATAGCAAGGTGCCCAAATGCACTTGTGGTGCAGAAGCGGCATTCCTAAAAGAGAAGGAGGAAGAAAAGACGCATCAATTTCTTATAGGCCTTAACGATGAAACTTATGACACGTTGCGCTCGAACATTCTCATGGAAGAGCCAATACCGTCATTAAGTAATATTTATGGCATTGTGTTAAGGGAAGAACGACACAAGGCGATTGTGTGTGGAAAGGAAGAGCGGGTGGACGAAGCAACCTTTGCGGCAAGAAGAGGTCAACCATCATATCGTGGTGGACGACAGCAGTGGCCATCTACCACGGATGAAAATACAGAGGAGGGGGAGGAGGAGGAGGAGAAGTGCACCTACTGTACTAAGTGGGAATACACTAAAGACGAATGTTGGAGCAAACATGGAGTACCAGCCCACATAGCTCGTGGTAGAGGACGAGGAAGATCCTGGCGTAGTGGTAGAAGCGGAGGCCGTGGTGAGAGACTGTCTTGGAAGGTTAATGCAGTTGCTTCAACAAGTCAGAGTCAAGTGACAGAATCAAAGGGCAAGGCAGTAGCAGCAACTCCAGATGACACGGCTTTGACACGAAAGGAGTTGTTGTCCCTACGGGCTTTCTTGAAGTCGGGTAAGGATGGAGTTGAAAAATCGACAGGTATGAATATTTTTCATGACGGATGGATTATCAATACAGTAGCGTCCCACCATATGACGGGTTATAAGAGCATACTTAAAAATATTCGTTTTGAATCACCATCTAATATTGGTATGCCGAGTGGTGTACAAGCTGTTGCAAATTTACACGGAGAAGTACAAATAGATAATAAATTGGTGCTTAAAGATTTGATATACGTACCGACCTTAACGTGCAATTTAGTTTCAGTTCAACACTTGATCTTGGAAATAGATTTTATAGTAACGTTTTATTCGGATATATGTGTAATGCAGGACCGTGCTACGAAGAGGATGATTGGAGCAGGTGAGCAACGAGATGGTGTTTATTATTACAAGAGTTGAGTTGAAGATAAGGAGTGCCATATCGAGAAGAAGAGTGATATGCGAATATGGCATAGAAGGCTAGGACATTTGTGACACCCCGCGATAATGCATGAATAAATCTAGTAAATTGCAGGGGAAAATACGGATTTTTAAAAACCTTTAAAGTCTAAACGCGAAGTATCATTAACCTAAACAAGAAAATGAAAGAGTAACTTAAGTTATACAAACCAAAGTAATATAAGTTTGGGGAAAAGACATCCCACGAATAACGTAGTTTAAAAGTTAGGTGAGTCTAAGCTACGAATAATAAAGTCCGAGGTCAATGCTCGCTAGCTCACATGGTCTCATCCAACGCAACACGAACCTGTACCTGTCATTCATGTAAACATGAACRCCACAGTCAGTGGGGAGTAACTCAAGGTTCTCCCAGCCACATTACATCGATATGAAGGTAAATAAGAACTCAAGTAAGCAAGACATTTCGATTATGACATAACAGCCTAATTAGTGAAGAATATGAGATCATATATGATAGATATGCGAGACATAGGTGAATTAGCCATACATGAAACATAAGCGACACACCAAGCTCGAAATCTCGAAAGTAAGATCATAACAATAACATATTCAATGCTCAAGTATGAACTTCTAATGGAAAATGGCAAAATGCACGCATTCAAGACATATAACAAGCTCTCACTGCTCTAGACACATATTTTACCTGGGTAGAATGACTAGCTAGGTACCTCTTAGTCTACATCTAGCCAGACTCACGACATGAGGTAGCACAGCCCGCACCCAAGACTCAATCACTATACACGATGGTCGAGTACCCCAATCGCCAGCACAACACGAAAGTGGCAGAAGTGACAAGAGATAAAGCACACTTGCCAGCACAACACAAGTAGGGCGTAAGGCGAGTTAAGCAAGAATATAAGGCATCAAGTCAATTTTATTCATTAGAAACACAAGAGGATGAAATGTAAACAAATGATAACATGTGAGTCAAACAATGCGGAACATGAGACGAAACGTAAACAAATAATGAACTCATTACTCATCAATTGTATATATGTATGAAGAATAAGAAAAGGGGAACAGGAGGTTCCCAGCCGGCAGAGGCACCGGCGGCCGGCCAACCGGCCGTGCACCAGGCCACAACCAACAAACACAACATAAGGATCAGAGGGCTCCTAGCCGGCAAGGATACCGGCTGCAGGCCAACCAGCCGTGCACCACAGCCCAAATCAAAATTGAAATTTTGTGACAGAAACTTCTCAGCATGCCAGGGTACCGTCAGCCGGTCCTCCAGCTGGGAGAACACCCAACTTACCAAATCTCAAAATGTTATAGAAACTTCCCAGCCGGTCCACCGGCTTGGGACAACACCTACAGGTCAAAATTTCACGAAACTCATACAACTTACAGAAACTTCCCAGCTGGCAGGGTTACCGGCGGCCGTTCCCCCGGCTGGGACACACTGTACACGAAAACTCGGCATAAAATATTACAACATGATTTCAACTTGGATTTGAAACATGTTCTTGAGACGAAAAACACGTATAAGACGGAAAAACAGCATCTCGTGCATTTAAACATTCAACATACTCAATTTCCACAATCAATAGTTTACATATATTGACAATTCCATGAGGTATGTGAATATTAACAAGACACATGATGAACATGGTGTATTTGGCAACAATAACATGTAAACCAACCAATTATTCATCGATCACATAAGATGGGCACAATAAATCATCAACTAAACAAGAAATATGTTAAAACATATAAGTTTACAACTTTAACATATAAACACCCATTTTAACATAACTAAACACATAATTCAAGTGTAATGTCGAGTAACCTATCACCGTTACCTTATAGATTCTTCAATCCTCTAGTGAATCGTCAAAAATGTAGCTATCTTCCCCTGGGTCTTCTAGATTTGCTCCTAAACAACAAAATTAGGATGTTAGTTGAAGAATTCACCTTCTAGGGGCAAGCTAGGGTTTATAAAATAATAATAAAGGGAGAAAACGTTGCCTTTATTACTTATTAAGATGAAGAACAAGAAAAGAGGAAGAATATCGCGAAAATCACTTGAATCGGTTAAGAAATGAGGAAGTTATGGTGATTTGAAGTTTGAGGAGAAAGTTGTGTTTTAATGGTGATGAGAGGGTGAGTTAAAATCTGAAATATAGAATGAGGAAGATGAAGTATGAGGGTTTTAGGTGAGGGTTTGAGTGGAAAAGGTAGTATATGGGTCCATATACAAGTCTAGGCCTAAAACAACATAAAATGAGTCAAAAATGACTACAATTTCGTCTCAAGGTTATTATACATTTAAGACGGACATTAATATTATATTTTTAAATATTGTGCCCAAATATGTATTTTTACCCAAAAATAGGATTTAATTATAATTTGTCTTAATTAAATTATTAAATTACTTTTAAGACTATAAATGAAATTTACGGTTGTTACAATCTTCCCTCCTTTTAATAAATTTCGTCCTCGAAACTTGAGGTAAGGGAGATTACCTTAGGAAAAAAAACTAAGGTACTTGCCCCACATGGAGGCTTCTGGTTCCCAATTCTCTTCTTCCACATCGCCACATTTCCATAAAACCTTCACTAAGGGCACAATCTTACTCCTTAACTTCTTCTCCTTTCGATCCAAAATATTGGTCTCTCTTCAAAGGATAAACTCGGCTCCAGCTCGGGAATCTCATTTTGCAACATATGACTAGAGTCGCTAATGTATTTCCTAAGTTGAGAAACATGGAAAACATCATGAACTTTACCCAAACTCAGGGGAAAATCCAATTTGTAAGCCACGGCACCAATTCTCTTCACAACATTATAAGGTCCAATGTACTTTGGGCTCAATTTTCCCTTCACACCAAACCTCTTCACTCATTTCATAGGGGAAACCTTTAAGAACGCCTTATCACCAATCTCGAATTCCAAGGGTCTACGGCGAACATCGGCATAGGACTTTTAGCGATCTTGGGCGGCTTTCATTCTCTCTCGGATGAGCTTCACATGGTCAATTGTCTCGGCTAACTTGCCGGGTCCTAGATCACGAACATCACTTGCTTGATCCCAACAAATCGGACTACGGCACTTTCTTTCATACAAGGCTTCATAGGGAGTTATCTTGATCAAAGCATAGTAACTATTGTAGTAAAAAAACTCCATTAACGGTAAACTCTTTTCGCAACTACCATGAAAGTCAAGGGCACAAGCACGCAACAAGTCTTCAAGTGTTTGAATGGTTCTCTCGGTTTATCCATCGGTAGCGGCATGAAAGGCGGTACTCATCAATAGCTTACTTCCCATGGCATCTTGCAAAGCTTTCCAAAATCTTGAACAAAATCTTAGATCACTATCCGAAACAATCCCCTTAGGAACACCATGGTAACGAACTATCTCTTCCATGTAGGCACTAGCAAGGCGATCCAAACTCCAAGTCTCTTTAATAGGGATGAACCTAGCACACTTGGTCAATCTATCCAGAACTACCCACACGACATCCTTTCCACCAACGGTCTTGGGAAAAGTCGTCACAAAGTCCATGGAAATGGACTCCCATTTCCACAAAGGCACATCCAAGGGTTGTAGCAAAACTTCGGGTCTCTTATGCTTAATCTTCACTTGTTGACAAGTAAGGAATCTCCCAATATAGGTTACTATGTCATTCTTTAGTTTAGGCCACCAAAATTGAAGCTTCAAGTCTTTATACATCTTGTCTCCTCCGGGATGAATCGAATAAGGGGATAGGTGAGCTTTATCAAGCACTCTCTTCCTCAAGTCGACGGCATCGGGAACATACATGCGGCCTTGGTGACGAAGATATCCACTAGCATAAATCTCGCAATCTTTGGCTTTACCTTCAAGAAGCTTGGCTCGGAAACTCTTGAAAGTAACATCATCTTCAAGGGCATCAAGGATCTCACAGAAGAGAACTGGCTCGGCAACCATAGCACCTAGATAATCAAATCAACTGTCCCCAACTTGAATTTTCAATCTACGGAATTCGGCACAAAGGTCATCGGGAAGCACTCGGATCACACTCAAAGAATGAGTCGTCTTCCTACTAAGGGCATCGGCAACCACATTGGCTCTTCCTTTATGATACAACAACTCCACATCATAATAATTCATCAACTCTAACCAACGTCGTTCTCTCATATTAAACTCCTTTTAGGTGAAGATATACTTCAAACTCTTATGATCGGTGTAGATACGACAATGAACTCCAAAGAGGTAGTGTCTCCACATCTTCAAAGCATGGACAACGGCGGCTAAATCAAGGTCATGAGTAGGATAGTTCACCTCATGAACTCTCAATTGTCGCGAAGCATAGACAACAACTCTTCTATTTTTCATGAGAACACAACCTAAACCCATCTTGGAAGCATCACAATACACATCAAAGTCCACACCATCCTCGGGAAAAGTCAATACGGGAGCGGTAGTCAACCTTCTCTTCAATTATTGGAATGAGTCTTCACAGGTTTCGATCCACATAAACTTGGCTTCCTTCTTCAAAAGTTGAGTCATTGGTCTAGAAAGCTTGAAAAAGTCCTTCACAAAGCGACGCTTGTACCCGGATAAACCCAAGAAACTACGAATCTCACTAACATCAGTAGGGCTCTTCCACTCAACTAAGGCTTCAATCTTCGCGGGATCTACCATGACACCATCCTTAGATATCACATGGCCAAGGAAAGAAACTTCCGACAACCAAACCTCACATTTAGAGAATTTGGCAAACCACTTTTGGCGGCGAAGAACTCCTAACACGGTACGAAGATGATCGGCATGCTCTTCTTCAGTCTTGGAAAACACAAGAATATCATCAATGAAGACCACAACACACTTGTCCAATTACTCACTAAAACTTCAGTTTATTTGGTCCATGAAGATAGCGGAAGGATCGGTCAAACTAAAGGGCATCACCTTAAACTCGAAATGTCCATATCTCGTGCTAAAGGCGATCTTGGGAATATCAGACTCACGAACGGAGATTTGATGATAACCGGATCTCAAATCAATCTTGGAGAAAGTAGAAGCACCTTTGAGTTGATCGAATAAATCTTCAATTCTTGGTAGAGGGTACTTATTCTTGATGGTAACTCGGTTGAGTTCACGGTAATCAATGCAAAGTCTCATGGATCCATCTTTCTTCTTCACAAAGAGCACGAGAGCACCCCACGGAGAAGCATTAGGTCGAATGAATCCTTTCTCAATCATGTCATCAAGTTGCAATCTCAACTCCTTCAACTCGTTCGGCGCCATACGATAAGGGGCTTTAGCAATAGGTCTGGTTCCGGGTACAAGGTCGATAGAGAATTCCACATCACGCTCGGGAGGAATTCTGGGCAACTCGTCGGGGAAAACATCGGGGAAACGCACGAACAACGGCACTTCTTCAAGATTAGGCAAAGAAGTAGAAGTAGAGGTTACCACACACAAGTATGCTTGGCAACCGTTTTTTAAAAAACTCACCAACTTCAAGGCGGAAATCAATTTCACACGCATTTGGGATCGGGTTCCCTTATAGGTTACATGGACACCTAAAGGACTCTTAAGACAAATATTTTGATCCCTACATTCAAATCTAACATGGTACTTAGATAACCAATCCATACCTAGGATTACATCAAATTCATCTAGGGGAAACCGAAGTAGATTAACGAGAAAGATAGTCCTCGCAATAGAAATAGGAACGTTGGAGTAAGAGAGGGACCAAGATATGATCTCACCGGATGGCAAGGATATAGAGGTATCCTCATTATGAATAGGCTGAAGGGATAAATTTTATGAAAAATTGGAAGATATGAATGATAAAGATGCGCCAGTATCAAATAGAATAAGGCAAGGATGATCAAGAATGGAGAACATACCAGTAATGATATCGGGGTGAGCGGCAGCTTCGGCACGGCTCATGACAAAAATAGTTCCTCTTGGCTTAACATTGGAAGTAGGAGCATCCTTCTTATCGGGGAATTCACTGACACGATATCCGGGCTTCTTGCAATAGTAACAATTCAAAGGTCTTCCATAGCATCCACCTCCGGGATGTAGAGCTTGCTTGCAATTGAAGCACTTCTTGGCTTTATCAAAGTTGTTGTTGTTGCTTGGTTGAGAAACTTGTCCACTTGGCACTTGAACTCTTGGCACAAAATTCTTCTTGTTGGCATAACTTGAAGTAGATGAAGGCACAAAGGGTCTCTTACCATAAGAGTTGGGGTGATAAGATTGAGAGGCAACAAAGGGCTTAGCTTCTTCATCAATAGCCTTCAAAGAACTTTCGGCCCAAATAGCATCATCATAGACCTCCACAAAGGACACAGAATTCCTTCTCACCATACTCTCCACCTTAGGATTCAACTTGTTCTTGTAGAATTAGACACGGTCTTCTTCATCCTTCACAAACTTTGAAGCAAAGTGAGCAAGATCATTGAACTTGTCGGTGTACTCTTGGACGAACAACTTTTCTTTCTTGAAATCCATTAACTCCTTAAGTCTTTGTTGCTTGAGCTCCTTACGATAGAAGCGAGTTTTCACCATGGTCTTGAAGTGACTCCATTCAAGGTAGGGGCCTTGAGTAGCGGTAGGACCGGTTAGAGTCCACCACCTATCGGCTTCATTCACGAGAAAGTGAGAAGCAAGCTTTCCCTTGTCTTTATCTTGCACTTCATAGAGAGAAAAGTTCTTCTCCATAACATAGAACCATTCCGAAAGCAACAATGGATCAACCTCACCTCCATAAGTCCTAGCGTTGTTCCTTGCGAGTTGGCTTGAAATCTAAGCAAAGCTACCTCGTCAATTTCCTTGATGAGCGGGTGGAGCGGGATTAGCATTAGCATTGGCATTCACTCTTTGTTGATTTTGAAGGATTTGGGTCTGTAAGTAAAATGTTAAAATTTGGTGGTGGTGTTGTCCCCGCCGGTGGACCGGCTGCCGGTGCCATGGCCGGCTGGGAACATTCTGATATGATTTGATAATTAAATTTTGAGATGAGGCGCTGGCTGGTTGGCCGGCTGGGAGCCCTTTAACTTCCTATTTCCTCTTTATTCATTCACATGTCTTATGTATGATGCAAGTACGATTTGTTTACGTTATAATCACATGAAATGGAGTATCATGATCAGGTATGAGCTAAACTTGCTCCGTTTGTGCAATTATCATCATGTTCCGAGTTTGTACACTATTTGATACGAGTTCTCTCTTGAGTTTGTACACTATTTAATTAAGATTAATTGTGTTTAAATCATAATTTTGGGTAAAATATATATATTTTAAGCATAATATTTATAAATATAATATTATGGTCTGTCTTGAGTGTATAGTAGCCTTAAGACGTAATTTAAGCCATTTCCGACTCAAGTTAAGTTGTTTTGGGCCTAGATTTGTTTGAGGGCCCATATCCTACCATTTCTTCACAAAACCCTCATACTACTTCATCTTCCTTACTCATTTTCTCATCATACTGCTGGAAATCACATATTAACATATCACATATGTTGGTTTAAAGTTTTAGTCATAAAAACTTAAGGATCTTATGCATGCAAA
>VHZZ01022482.1:6685-22119 GCA_009801015.1 Silene noctiflora | reverse complement strand
TCAGTTGACTTATTAAATAATCATCCCTCACGTATTCTTATTTTGAGTTTTACAATGATATTTAAATCATGTGATCGCACTATTGTTGAGGACACGTACTCCAACAACTAAATGGGTGTCTGATAATGATGGGAATCATTCTACTGGTGGTTATGTGTTTACTTTGGCTGGTGGTGCTATTTCATGGAAATCATCTAAGAAAAGTTATAGTGTTAAATCAACAATGGAATCTGAGTTTATTACTTTAGAATTGGCAGGACAGGAGGGTGAATGGCTAAAGAATCTGGTAGCAGACATTCCATTGTGGGGGAGACCAGCTCCATCAGTCTCAATGCATTGTGACTCTTAGGCAGTTATTGGCGTGACAAGCAATCAGGCTTACAATGGGAAAATGAGACACATACGCTTGAGACATGCTATAGTGAGGAATCTAATCAGAAATAATGTGATATCACTACAATATGTAAAATCGGAGAGGAATATTATGGATCCTCTCACGAAAGGCCTCTGCAAAAAGTTAATGCTAGAGTCATCACAATGAATGGGTTTAAAGCCTATTGGGAGTGAATCGTGACGGGGATCCCCAAGTTAGGGTTAACTAAGTTCAATAGGTCAAACGAAGTCATGAGGATCTCATGTTGTAGTATTTCCTTTCCATATTTTGTGTTATATCTATCATGTGAGGAAGGTTGAGCTAAGCTCTTAATAAGTCTGTAGTCCTTTTTAAAGGTGGTTTATGACAGTCAAACCTAATGGACTTACCTATGTGAATGTGGGAGAAATGCCCTACCCCATATGAGGTTCTTAGGCTTTAAGATCTCTAGAGCGTTCATGAGATCCCAGGCATGTGAGGGGCACCTTTTATTACATTTCGCGAGGACGAACCACCTTGGAGAGTCCAATGGCAAGAGCAACTCGATGCGGCTGTAGCACGTAATTGTATGCACTGGATGACAATTCAAATCCTCAGGACATTGTCATCTTAAGACATATGTTCAGTTGCCTTATATCAACTCTTTTTCTTCTTTTGAATCATGTGGGGGATTGTTAGAAGACTTGCTTCAAAAGAAGCATTTATTATCCCGCATTGGTAGAATAAACTGGAGTTGTATAGTTTATAAGTGATCATTTGAGTTTTACTACTAGATGTGTAGTAGTAGAAGGGCTCTACCACCACACACGTGCACGCACGCCACGCCGCGCCGGCCCGGGCTCGGTCACGGCTCTGGGCTCCGGTAGAGCACCTGCGGTGCGGGCCGTATGCCATTTTTGGAAGTGAGATCACTTATTTTCTATAATCTTTCAATTCCCGAAACTGATTACTCAGTCTTTTAAAAATGTTTGTTGGGTTTTCTAAACTGATTATTCGGTCTTGTATACAGAATGTTGCGGATTTTCTATGGTGATTTTTCAGTCTTCTAAAAATTATTTTTGAGATGCTTTAAAGACGTTTCTAGATCCTTCTTCCTTCTACTATAAATACCTCACACCAAATCATTTTCTATTTCTCTTTCTCTCTAAATTACAATCTCCTTCTTCTCTAAGCTGAAATTTGACAACGTTCTGCTAGTAATCCTCATTCTGAGTCTTTGTCATACACCTTAGACTTGAACGTCGTGTATCTATAGGGGTTGGTTACCAAGAGGTCGTGTGTATCGAGTGGGGCAAATTCGACTTTAGGGCAGTGATCGTCATCACGCCATGACAAAATCTTCTCCTTGTTTTGTAAGAATTTCTGTTCATTGTTCCCGTAATAGTCATACCGCTTACAATCATACCCTCTACCAACCAACTAAAAGGAAAACGAAAAAAAGAAGGGGAAAAACCAAAAGATACATAAGAATATCAAGTGTTCGACACTACCTCAACTCACTGCTACATGTTAATTACTCAATGATAACTTTTTTATTCATGGGATTTATAATTTCTCCATATGAACTTATTATCATAGAGAACCAAGATAGAATAATTATCAGTTATATATCTTTATAAGTCAAATGTTACTATGTTTTAATACGGCAAGTGCACGGTCTAAATTGAAGCATTTCAGGGTTGATTCCACAGAAAATGGGGTTATTTGTTGAGAAATGTCACTCGCGCCGCGCGTACTCGCTCGTTGAATGTTCAATTGGCGGCACATCTTTCCACAGAACTTTTAAAACAAAGCACGTCATAGGTTAGTAATCGATTTGAGAGGCTTGAAAACCGATAAACGGTTTGAACAAGCTTGCATTTGTGGAGTCATCATCAATTATCGTGGGAAATTATTAGAAATCGTTCGAATTAAATTTATGCTATGTGAAATTAAGCACAAAGGAGAATGCAACATAGACATTAAAGATAAAGACTCATTCCCCTTTAGCATTCCATGTCTAGAATTACTCTCGTAATGCCACGGAACACCGAAGTTAAGAGATTCCAAGTAAGAGGTGGGGGTACGTATTAGAAAGTTATTTAATCAAACACCTAATCACGCCCGCCTTGATAACAACCTCTACTAATGATTGGGATTGTCATTTACTTTGATTATATCGATTACATGCATGAATGCAACAAACAATGTATTAAAATCCTAACATGTGAATTATTTGACTGTCGGTGAATTAGGCATATAAGATTAAAATGTCAAAGTATAAGTTTAGATTCATTACGTGTGCATAGACATATAAATGAAATATAAACATGAATTAAAATTATACAATGATGAATGTACATCGTACTAATGTCAAAGACGGGATTTGAAAAGAATAAAATAGAGCAGAAATCGACTATGGGATATCTATACTATATAATTAAAAGGTTAGACTAAAGCATTTAATTTAATTCCACCATGGCATTAACATTCAATTTAATTCCACATGGCATTTTCATATCCTAATAATTTCTATTCATTTTTATTGATTATTTAATTTATTTCTATTCATTTTCAAATTATTTCCTTTGATTTTGATTTTATTTACRGATAATTTCTTAAGGAATAATTTTTCTATGTATGAGTCACATTTTAATTGGAGTTGTTCGACACAATATTAAGATGATTATGTACATTTTTTATTCGGAATGTCAATTTTTTTCTCACATATAAGTATATAACATACATATATCACATGATTTCATCATTAGTAATGAATACTTCGTACATTTTGCATTTTTACCGTCAAGTTTTTCCAATGAACTTGATTTATTGCAGCGTCTCCAATTTAAATTAACATGAATAAAAAAGTGAAATTAATAATAAACATTAAAACTATTCCGTGCATTGCACGGGTGCTAAAACTAGTTAAGGATTAATAGTCTATTTATAAATACTTATTACAACTACGTCAATGTAGGAACGAGACTAGGAGCAGAAACCGACGAGGATCAACCACAACAAAAGGTGTCCTCTTAAAGAGGCGTGACACTTCATGCGTCTACTCTTAAGTGGGTTCTAATTGTGATAGTCGGGCCCACTTTTTATTTACAGTTAATTAAATTATGAGATCGATTTAGTTTATAGATTAATTACAAAACAAAATGTTGAAATTAATATGAAAGGATTTATGAAATAAATGTGAAGGATTGATCTTTATACCGCTTAGTATATCTTTTACTTATTTATATCTAACTTTAATGTACGGTGAAAGTGGCCTTGTGTTAACAAGGAAATTTAGATCTAAATTGGTTTTAATTGATTATGATTGTGCATGGTCGTCGATGCAAAACGTGACAGGCACGACAATGGGAATCAGGCTTACGTGGTCGAATAATCACGCACGTAGATGCCAGTGAGTAGTAGCGCGGTCTATAATGTAAAGAGAGAAGAAAATGGGCGGACATTTGCGTACCAAATATTGAAGTTGAAGACCTTTATTTATAGTCACGAGGATATGATCTAGAAAAGATATTACACTGAGGAAAACAGGGGCATGGATTAGGCGCCACAGTTGTTGCGGCCTTTTCAAGAGGCGCAACTACTGCTGCGTCCCTTCCTGGAGGGTTCCCTCCTCAACAAAAAAGCGCGTAAACGCGGTAATCTAGGTAAGTATATCTTTTACTTATTTTATTCTTATTTCTGCATATCTACGGCAAATATCTTAATAAAAATATCTTGGTGATGATTTTCAAGAATATTCCGACTCGGGTTGAGATGAGATTCAAAAATGGAGACAGTTTTTTACCCGGAGCCTGAATTTGCTCTAATTAAAGTCAAAACAACCGTATCGACACTTAATTCGATGACGACCCAGAGGTAACCATGAGTGTTTGAGTTACCGTTTATCGATTGATTTATGAATTGTCATAAAATCGCGACGTTTGTTGTATATGCGGTCCAATCATCATTAGGTGGCTTGCGGGAGATAAAGAAAGGAGGTATCTACATTATTACAAGTCGTTAATGTCTACGTAAATTTATGCAACCAGGGAGTAGGAGGTGGGGAGGGGGTGGCGGAGGTGGTTAAGTATTATAGATACTTTAATAAAGATTGAATAAAAGACAGAGAACAATTAAAGAAATAGGCAACTAAAAGTGATTAATTCAATTTTTAGAAAGTGCCATGAACGAGATCTTGTTATCACCGTAGATTGACTATGTAGTTGATGATTCTCTACACAAGTTGTTAATAAAAGATTAGAGGATTGTTATCTACCTTCTCCTTTTTACCTTTTTTTCTACCTTCATCTTTAATAATCGCTTATAATATTATATATCTTGATTTTTCCACTTGCCTTCCATCTCAACCTGATATATGTTAGATAAATCGATTGTGAGAGGTAAAAGGAGAAGGTGGAGGGAGAAGATGGATAACAATCTTCAAAAAATATTAAGGTGAGACAATGTTATGTCATATATCTAACAAGCTCTGCCAAGTCTTAGTGGTCTTTAAATTACTGCGGTCTCATTCCTATGATCAACATCAGCTAGGTCAAAGGCACTAAGATCATTTATGCCCCAGCATAAGTTTCTCCTATTCCCATACTCAAAGTAGACGAAAGGCCTTTGTTAATCCCAAGTATAATCGATTATGTTTTGAAGATTGTGAAGTGATTTATAGTCATTTATGTTTTTAAGAGCTTGGTCGGCTTTGTTGTTTGTAATAAGTGGTTATTAAAGCTGCGAAATCAAAGCAAGTATAAAGGATGATTGATGAAACCGTCTTGAAGTTTTCAAGTGATGATTAGGACATATATATGTAAAGAGTGATTTTATAACTATATACTCGGATACTCCCTCCTACTCGGAATAACTGTCTCATTTGAACAATGACACGAAAATTAAGGAATTGAGTTAAATAAGGAAATGTATTGTATAGGGGTAAAAATATTGGTGGGGTAGTGAGTTAATAAGATGGGTTAATGGTGGGTTGGGTAGTAATATGTGTAAAGTAACAAAGGTAGCATGGTAATTTCAGAACAAAAAACATTACCAAAAATAGACAATGAGACATTATTGTGAATAGACGAAAATGGACAATGGGACATTTATTAAGAATAGGAGGGAGTACAAATTTACAGGAGTTCATGTTAATGTTACCTCACCCCAGTTTAATCATTTTGGTATGAAGTTGTAGTTGAGGCTACAACAGGCAGTGCAGGAAATTTTTTAAGTTTCTAAAAATTTTTGGATTTTATTTTTAATCAAAAAATGCTTTCTTAAAACCCTAAAATATCCTACTTAATAGCTGAATATTAGTTGGACTTGGTTATTATCTTGGATTAATTAATAAATACTTCCTACTTTTGTCATCTTTTTCTTTATCACTACCGATGGGGAAGTCTCAATCGATCGACCTTTGTCCCAAATAAGAGCATACGGGTCTATGTACTTGCCGAGTCACGCATTGAGTTACACATGGCCTTTTAAAAATATCCCACTATTCATCAATCAATGGTAGAGACTTTTCACTAACAACTTTCCTTCTCTAGAAGTAAAACTACTCAAGCTAATAAGAGAGGGTCTCAGACCCCTAACCTAAAAGTGAGGTCTTGGCCATCCAACTTCACGATACCGGCTTAGGCTTCGGAGATGGTCGCCTTGGGAACCCCTTGAAGTCTTATATGCTACGTATACATGAATCTTCCAGAGAGAGTGAACATCAACCTGAGATATTATCTGAAAGGAGTGTGTTGACCCGACCCACATTCGAGCAAAGATGCATGACTTGATTATTTTCACCGAAACAGTTTAGTGCCGTCTTTGGGAATCTTTACAAAAAAGCCCGAAAAGACTATTTACAAAATGTCTCATTCGGAAGATGCTGCAAAGGGATACTCTCGTAGTGTAAGACACCAACGCAACCTTGCATAGTCGAAGTCCTCAATAATCTAATCTATGATACAGACACTCGTTCAAGTCGCGGTACCAAACGCAACGCAACCACGTGCAACCAAAGACAACCAACTCAAGAGAATCATGGTTAAGAACAACACGTCACCAACAACAAGAACAATCTTTTGTCTCACAAAGTACCTCTAACACCCCTACTTACCAAGGAGCCTTGACTATGCCTTCCCTGATAACCAAGGGCTCTACCATCTCGGCTGCCCGAGGTAAATATAAATAAAATTGACCATCCAAGAACATTTATTACATACGTTACAAGTTACAGCGAAGACTGAAAGACAACATAACTTTATATATTAAAAGACTAATACAACTGATGACGCTACTAGCAACTACAGACATCACTACGTCAGACAATCTCACATCCCATAGAAAACACCAAGCAGCAAAGCATCCATAATATCAACTAAACCTGCAAATCAGCCTGCTCACCATCTCCGAAAGGATCATCGCAGTTTTGAAAAACATAAATGGGGTCAGTCAAATGTACAACAATATAATATAACAGTAGAACGTAAACATCCATAGCAACTGTAACCGATCATCCCCGTACTCAACAGTAACTAGTAACTATCTACACCCCGGGTGGTGTAGCCCTAACAGATTGCCCATCGCAAACGGTAACCCTCGCCGCCAGTGGGGACCGCAGACATACCACCTAAGCCCCGCTCAATGCATGAGTAAACCCAAGTCCATTAATGTGCACATCCCCCTTACGTCAAGAAAAACAAGAGGCGAACAATGGGTGTGAGACCATCTCCCGCAATGGCTCACAATCCAACACCAACTTCATACAACTCCAACATCAATATCCATATCATCATCATACATTAGCATAACTCAATCATAAAGTAGTAGCAAAGATCGTCACATTGTACTACATATTATTCTACAACCAACTAAGTAGGAAAACTCTATCTGGACAGCAATCCGAGAAGCACCAATCCACTCCTACACGATCACGGGACATCGCTATCGACCCCTACTCAACTAGATTACACACAACCACAACCCTAATCTAAAACTTACATATGGTGACGGTGACTTACCTTATCAGACGATCGAATAACTAGGCCGGAACCGACGCACGCATCCACTCCAATGTTGGTCTCCTAGGCAGAGGTTAGAAAGGTAGATAGGGAAGAGAAAGGTAAGGGAAGAGAAGTTATAGTTTTCTTTAGGGTTGCGGAAAACAAAGAATGAAATGATTCCAAGTTCTGACTTCCGCGTAACATTATATTACGCTGTCATCCGTGCACTCAGTCGAGTACCAATATACTCGACCGAGTCAGCCGCACTCGGTCGAGTGCCCTACACTCGACCGAGTGTCACGTACTAGGTCGAGTCCATGCGTCTATAATACGAGTCTAACATGATCAACGGTACTTAAGGTCAGTCAACGGGTCCCCTAATGGGACGGGTATTACAGTACCCAACCCAGACGAGTTGGATAAGGCCACTAAAACCTTGCAACGAGCAACACGCTAATATCTAAGCCACCCAAAATAACAATGGAATTGCCGAGAAGGGTCTGGCTCATATCAGGCCTCGGCAATTGTTGAGTGAGCAAGATCATAAGAAGACAAGGAAATATACAAGAATCAACAGCATCAGCAAACGACGAGCACACCCCGGCAAGAAGCCTTTAAGAAAGGAACAAGACACCCGAGAAATCGAGATATGTGTTCTCACGGTTAATTGAGA
This sequence comes from Silene noctiflora, assembly GCA_009801015.1. Taxonomy (NCBI): domain Eukaryota; kingdom Viridiplantae; phylum Streptophyta; class Magnoliopsida; order Caryophyllales; family Caryophyllaceae; genus Silene; species Silene noctiflora. The sequence goes on along the minus strand of VHZZ01022482.1, from coordinate 14,090 downwards.
AAATCAAAAGGAGGACGACCAACTGACGACCCCAAGATCGATTGCAAAAAGAGGACATCCTCTCACACTCAATCCATTGGGCAGAAGGATCAGAAAGACCAAAGTCCCAGAAATAAAGATGCCAACGGCCCAGCTCGACGGCGTAACTGGCCCAGGCCAGATGACCATCTTACAGCCTACGAAAGTCGCTACAAGGAGATGTAGGACGTCGATGATGCCATGTAATGCAAAGTAATCCCGATCACATTCATGAGGTTGGCGCAATACTAGTTCGGAGTCCTTCCCGATGAATCGATCAAGTCTACGAGAGTCTGTGCTATCACTTCCGAAACCAATACCTCCGACAATAAGAGGTGAGAGAGGACAAATGTCGAGCTGCTCACGCTAAAGCATTTAGACGACGAGCATATCAAGGATTACATTCTCCATTTTGACCCGTAGAACAAGCATATTCGAGGCTTGGACTTAGAAATGCCAGTGTTCGCCCACACCTAGTGACTGACGGACAGAGCCTGAAGAGCCAATAAAGAGTCTCGTGGAAGCCTAAGACACGGCAGATAAATACATAAAATAAGAGAAATACAATAAAAGATTCGCATGCCCGACACCTCCCCAATCAGAAGAAGGAAGTCAGTGAGGGAATCACCTCCCCCCAAGAAGGAGGAGAGATACGTCTCATCTGCGCAAAAAAGGAAGGAGCGTGAAAGACAGGTTAGGACTGACAACACCTTCTTTTCATTCCACCATCAGACCCCTCTCAATAGGAGGATGTCGAAGTATATTTGTTGGAAAAGAACAATGAGAAGTGGAGAAAACCTCAAAGATAAAGCGGGAAGAAGACAAGAAAAAGTATTGTGACTCCCACAAAAGAAACAGTCATAACCGACGAGTGTACATAGACCCTACAAGAGGCGATAGAAGACCTCATGCGCCGAGGATGTAATACCTTAGGTTCTTGGCACCATGAGTACTCGATCGAGTGGTGTCGACTTGATCGATTAGGGTGTGTTTGGTCTTGGGATACTCTATCGAGTGGAGCCTACTCTACCGAGTAGGTTATGTGGAGTGCTCTGGCAGTAGTCTTGTTCTTAGTTACTCGGCCGAGTTGGGGAAACTCGAACGAGTAGGAGGTACTCGATCGAGTAAGCTAGTTACTCGATCGAGTATCTGCATTGTTACGGGTTTTATACCTAGTTTGATTTTAAAATAAAAGGGAGAGGGTATTTTATATAAAAACGCATTCTTCATTTTCACTTTTTACTTTTATAACTTTCTACTCGCTCAAACAACGTAAAGATCTACTCACCTTTTTACTCTTAAATCAAGGGTTGTGTTCATCGTAATTTGGGGCTTTTTATACCGTTGCGTTCGTCATGTCGTGGCTATGATCTTCGTATTGTTTTTATGTTAATTCAGTAATGTTGGTTAAACAATAATTGGGTAGATTGGGGGTTTTGGGATTTAATTGTTGTGTAAATTGTAATTGAATATTTATTTGTATAGGAAGTGCCTTTGTAGAGGAGAAATTCTGATTTGTTTGCGCTAGCGTTGTGACTCTTATTTCAGATAGGGTTTTTCCCTACTCATGTACTCTACATGTAGTTGTGACGATGTGATGTATGAGCATGATTGAGATAATGATTAGTGTTCTGTGTTGGCATGATTATTATTATGGTTGTGTATTGTATGTGGTTCGCGAGGTGCGCCCTCGGCTGAGTGGAGTCATTTTCGGGAATGGTTTCACGCCCTTGTTTCGCCCCTTGTGGTTCCCGTCATAAAGGGGGATGTGCACATTAAGGTTCAATGGGTTTTGCGCTCTATGGTTTTGAGCGGGGCTTAGGTGGCAAGGCTGCAGTCCCCACTGGTGGAGTGGATTATCTGTTGCGACGAGTAATCTGGCAGGACTACACTTGTGTAGTCAGGTGTATGGAGAAATTGTGGAATTGGATGATTGTGACGATGTATTGTATTATATTGTTATATTTTGTTATACAGTAACTGACCTCGTATATGTGTTTTGAAAACTGTGGTGATCCATTGAGGAATGGTGTACAGTTGATTAGCAGGTATGCGTTGGATAGCTCGCGAGTTGCTTGTGATGGAGTCACCACTGAGTGTCTTAGCTAGTCTTCCGATATGTCTTATAATAGTTGTGGTTTAGTACTGGCAGTATTTTTGTTTTGACAGTTGTACCTCACTTTGAGGAGTTTTGGATTTGGATATGTATCACTTTAACTTTAATCTTTAAATGTTGTTTCTTAATGGTCTCTTATGATATTCTATGCCTCGGGTAACCGAGATGGTAACATCTCTATATGCTAAGGTGGTCTTGGTAAGGCACCTTGGTGTATGGGGGTGTTATAAAGTGTAATCAGAGCGACGATTTTGAAACCTGCAACCAATGGACCTAATGAATATAGGGAGTCAAATTAAAATGAACCCGGGTAGGAGTTGTTAGGTGCTAATGCAAAGACTTGGGAGCTGTCCTAAAGTCGCGAACTTGCCCTTATAAATTCGAACTGGTCACTATGGGTGTGTCATGGGATCGCTACCTGTTTTCGTTATTGTCTATATAGCTTATGTATGTTCGATAGAATATGTGAATGATTTGAATGAGATGATGGAGTATGTGAAGTTTGATGCGAATATATTCGATGATGTTAATGTTATTGTTTGATTGGTATTAGTAACATGCGAMTAGGGGAGTTGTGTGGTATAATGTGTTTACATGCTGTTTTGATGGTATTTCGTATAAGTTGTTGTACAAAAGCATGCGGGTAGTGTAATCATGAGCATGACTCGATCGAGTAAGGGATACTCGATCGATTAGGTGGGACTCGACCGAGTAGAGCCAACTCGATCGAGTAAGTATTTGGTGATATTTGGGCAGAATCCCTATTTCATAGTTACTAGATTGCGTAAGTGGGGGACTCGATCGAGTAGTCCTTACTCCTGTAACACCCCCATACACCAAGGTGCCTTACCAAGACCACTCTAGGCATATAAGTGCTACCATCTTGGTTACCCGAGGAAATGAATATCAAATAGACCATCACGAAACATACTTTAATTAAATAGTTTAACTGATTCCAACCGATTATCCAAAACTGTCTACAAAGATACAACTATTCCAAAAAGTCTGACAACTAAAGATAAACAAAACTCAGAACATAGCGGAAGACTCTTCTAGCATCATGTGGTGACTCAACCCAGCTATCCCTTGCGCATCAACTCANCATAAATCATGAACAAAAGGTACAACACTCCAACCACCAACCTCGTCACATCTCCATACATCTGACTACACACTAAAGTGTGTAGCCCTGCCAGTGGGGGATCGCAGCCATACCCGCCAAATCCCCGCTCATTCATTCCGGGCGTAAACCCATGTTCATTAATGTGCACATCCCCTTCTGTGGCGGGTTCCACAGAGGGCGTGAAGTCACTCCCGCTAATGACTCCACTCAGCCGAGGACACCCCCCGCGAACCACAGACAACACAACCCAACCACATTATACAGCATAATTATCAATACCATCAATATCAACCATAATACATAATAATTAATCACCAACCACCTTAAAAATATGTATACAATAACCGAGTAGGCAAACCCTACCTGAATAGCAAAATCACCACAAGCAATCAACTCAGCAACTCAAAAGCGTTCCTCTACGAATTCACCTTCTATAAACACATAATCATAAAATTACAATCCAATACCAACAATACCCCCAATTACCCCCAAATCACCCAATTAGGGTTTAATCAAACTCAACGAAACAATATAAAAACGGTACATAGATTTTACCCACAAAACGGCAATATTAACGGTACAAAGAACTCCGAAATCCGATGACTCTAACCCTTGGATTTGATAAAAACGCGAAGTGGAAAACACAAACTTACGTTCTCTCTTTTTGAAGGATTTTTGAGGAAAAGATATAGTGAAAAGAAACTGACGAAAAAGTTAATATACCATTTCACGCGTTGTTAACAAACCAAGTTAAAATAACCCGCAGACCAACCTACTCGATCGAGTGACCTCTACTCGATCGAGTGTCACACATACTCGATCGAGTACTCAACAAACAGACCTTGATTCTTAAACACACTTAGTTACTCGACAGAGTAAGTCCTACTCGATAGAGTACCCAAAGACACAAAAAACCGTAATATTACAACTCCATCGAGTAGGTTTTGAACTCGACCGAGTATGTTTTATGTCAGACTTTCTTTTGTTTCGGGAAGTTTAGTTACTCGATCGAGTGCGTATTAATTCGATCGAGTATGTTCTACTCGACCGAGTATGGGTAAGTACTCGATCGAGTGTGTCTTTGTGCAGACTGTTTTGCTTTGAGCCGTAGGCTATGTGNCGAGTATGTTCTACTCGACCGAGTATGGGTAAGTACTCGATCGAGTGTGTCTTTGTGCAGACTGTTTTGCTTTGAGCCGTAGGCTATGTGCTTACATTTATCTTTTTTTCCCTAGCTCAAATAAATGTCGCCAAAGTGGTCAGCAGTGTATGTTAAGGCTTGGGAATTCAGCATTGAGGATATCGTTAAGATGATCGAGCACCAAGATGAACTCATCGAGACTCTTAAGAGGTTTGGGAAAGAGAAGAGACGGGGATAGACTTCTGCACGATGAGTACTACCATAAATCGCTTTAATCCCACAACCTACTTAGGCTCGGGTGACCCAATCTTGCTCGACAACTGGCATCGAGAGATAGAGAATATCCTCAGGGTGGTGCATTGCCCAGAGGAGTTCAAGTTAGAACAGGCTGCGTTCTATGTAAGGGACTCCGTTGGGGAGTGGTGGGATAAGGTGAAGGAGAGTGCGCTTTGATATTTATCTGAAGCAGGATTAGACCGCAATTCAGTGATCCGAGTTCAAGAAGGAAATGTGGAATGAGTTTGTTCCGGAGCACATTCGTAGTAAGCTAAGGGATGAGTTCGATTCCTTTGTGATGATAGAGGGTATGACGGTGACTGAGTACTACCACAATTTCAATGAGAAGTCGAGGTATGCTGCGGATATGGGGCTGACTAATGTCAATCTGGCACATCGGTTCGAGAAAGGGTTGACTTACAAGATCTTGCAGAAACTACCGACGAGGGCTCTCACTGATGTGCAGGAGGGCTATGAGAGAGCGGGATAGTCTGAGAGGATGGTCGATATGGCCAGAGAAATTGAGGAAAATAGCTCGGAGAAAAGGAAGGTTGAGTGTGATGGTGGTGGCCAATCTAATTATAAAAGGGGCAACCATAATCAATATAAGGCCTATTCATATGGATCGGGTTCTCGCAAAGGGTCTTCATTCGGTCGTGGTGGTCGCAGTGGTGGTGCTAACTGGAGCATTATGTGCTTCAATTATGGTAGTGATGGCCACAAGAGGCATGAGTGTACTAGTGTCGGTGGAAGAGGTTTTCAGAGGTAGTCTCAAGCGAAGAGCTATGCAAGTAACCGACAGGCTGGGTCTTGGAGCAACCAGGGTGGGCAGATAAATAATGGCGGTTATAACCGCAATGGTGGTGGGCCTTATCAGCGTCCGACAGTTAATGCCAATCAGACATCAGCTACCAGGCCTACTGCACAAGCTACCACAGTTCAGGGAGGCGGTCAGAAGAGTAGTGGAAAACTATTCATGATGGACAAGCAGGCAGTGGTAGATGATGCTCAATTGGTCACTGGTACTTTTCTTGTTAATAATATTCATACCTTTGTTTTATTCGACTCGGGGGCGTCTCATTCGTTTGTATCGTCAAGTCATGTTATGTCTTTGGGTTTGGTAGAGTTTGAATTTGTAAAAGATGAAGTTTTTATACCGTTTGGGGAGTCAGTGCCTTGTGGGAAGTTGTTTAGGGGAGTGTCCATGATTACTGGACACTCGGCAAAGTACAGGGTACTCGACCGAGTGCCCGTGTGGGTTGGTCTGTCAGTGTTCTGGGATTTGGGGACTCGGACGAGTGCGGAGCACTCAGTCGAGTGTCGTGCACTCGGTTGAGTGTCTTGTACTCGACCGAGTGTCCGATTTGTGTCGGCTTTTTGCGGTAATTGTATATATATTAGAACGAGAAGTAGTAAATCGTTCCATTCTCTTTTTAACAAAAAACCTAATCATCGATAACTGATCCTCCTTCTAAACCTTCAAGCCGCGCCGCGTCTTTCTCAATTGCTGGGGTTTTCATATCTTAATATCTTAATCGTCGGGGTAAGTCTTTGATTTAGTCTTTTGGCCTATCGTGTGTAACCCTAATTTCTGATTTGGGTTTTTTTGGGGATTTGTGTCATATTTGCAATAATTTCTTCGTTATAGGAGGAGACTTCGTAGAGGAAGCATCCTGATCTATTGCTTGTTACTGGATTGCTTGTTGAGGTAGGATTTCCCTTCTCAGTCGATTGTAGAACCGTATATTCTATAATGTGACGATCTTGTAATGTGTACTATGATATGATTATATGATTGTGATTATGTGTTGATGGCGATGTTGGTGATGGATATTGGTGTTGGGTGTGATTGAGATTGATTGATATTGTGATTTGTGAGTCATTGTGAGAGGTGGTCTCACCCCCATTGTTCGCCTCTTACGTTCTCTCAGCGCAGGAGGGATGAGCACATTAAGGAACTTGGGTATTGTGGGTGGTTATGTGGTATGGCTGCGGTCCTCCATTGGCAGGGCTATATACTTTGGTGTATAGTCGGTTACTTGATATGTGGTACGATGATGGTGGTGATGACGGTGTGGCAATTTGTTCTGATTTTTTTACATTGTTTACTTTGTATAGTTGTTCAATTGACTGACCCTGTTACTATTTTCAAAACTGTGGTAATCTATTCGGGGATAGTGAGTAGTTGGCTTAACAGGTATTGATGATGATGGCTGTTTGCTATGCTGCGGGGTTAGCAGGGTGGAGTCTTCACGAGTTTTTGCAGCTTCCGCAGACTTTGTTTAGTTATCACATTTATTTTTGGTTTGTATTTGTACTCCGTTTTATGGAGCATTTTGTAATCGATTTAAACTATAATTATTTAATGTTTCATTACGGTTTCTATGATGTTCACTGCCTCGGGAAACCGAGATGTTAGCATCCTTGTATTCGGAGGTAGCCCTTGGTAAGGTGCCTCGGAGTATGGGGGTGTTACAAAGTGGTATCAGAGCATCGATTTTGGAACATAAAACCAATGAACCAATGAACTTAGGGTATCTAATTTAAATGAACCCGGGCAGGAGTTATTTAGAGCTACCGCAAATGCTAGGGAGACGTACCAAAGCCGCATAATTGCCTTTATAACTATTAACCGGTCACGGTGGGGTGTCAAGGGTTGTTGTGTGTCTATATGTTTGCTATGTGTTTCATATGTTTGAGTTTGTTTCACATGCAAGTTGGATTATGTGTA
>VHZZ01022476.1:3308-29876 GCA_009801015.1 Silene noctiflora | reverse complement strand
GGGTCATCAATTTAATCGGGTCAGTATCGGGTCGGGTCAATATCGGGTCAGGTCTAGGTCGGGTTCGGGTCTGTGATAATCGGGTCATGTCGGGTTACGGGTCGTCATCAGGTCGGGTCGGGTCGGGTCGGTTTCGGGTCACAATATTTTCGGGTCCTGTCGGGTTTGCTCGGGTTCGGATCGGGTCAAACTTGCCAGCTGTAGTAATACCCTTACTAACTCCTTTGATTGATTGTTTTCAATATTGTCAGCAATAAATCTTATTGAATACTTGAGCATTCTTTTCTCTTAGGTTAGAACTCTATAATGTTCATTGAAATAAAGCTTTAAAATTTCTCTAACTTCAACTAATACATAGGTCAAAAATCCTACATACTTCTTATGTATTTTCGTAAATAACCCTTTCTTGTTTACTTCATTTGCATCATTTGTCATATTTCTCATATGCCCAGAATCCTTATGTGTATCAAGGTGGTCATCATAAGGAGTAGACCTAAAATAAGTGTTGTCTTTATTCATTTTCGGGGTAGTCTCTAATGAATCATTGCTAAATAAACCTGCTAGTAGGCGTATATTTTCAGCGCTAGGTAAACTTTGTTCTTTACCTTGATTATGTGCTTCTTTCATTCTAGACTTAGGATCTAGTATAGAGTACATTTTCCACTCATTGATGGTAATTAAAATGTTGGAGGAACTAATTTTATTAATTCCTCTCACTGTGGTCGTCAAAAACATGTGTGTGAAACACGCGCAGTACCTGAAGCTACCTTGGATAGTAATAATACATGTTTTAAGGTTAATGATAATTGCGTTTTTATAATTATAATAAGGGTGCTGATTTTCGCAGTACACATTTTACTCATCGTAGTACACTATTGACAATTATACCCCTTCCATTTTTCCTTCCATTTTCCCTCTCTAATTTCTCTCTAATTTTACATATCCATTATCCTCTAATTTTACATGTCCATTATCCTCTAATTTTACATCACCTATTTCCGGCTAGAGTTGTCGTCGTCCGATGATGGGGGTCGTCAGCGGAGTAGATCGCTGCCGGCTGTGAGTCGCACTGGGGATTATGTTAGGGTGGTTGCGTAGGGCATCAGGGAAACCGGGTGGATCACACTGGTTGCTGGTTGGAGGGACTTTACCGGCCGGCCAAACCGCCAGCGGTGGGTTTGCAGACATGGGCTGGGGGTGGGTGGGTCAGGGGGATGCGTGGAGGTTGTTCATGTTGTTGGTTGTGTACTGCATCTCATCCCTGTGTACTACATCTCACGTTGAGATTTGAGAGTTTTTTTCTTTTTATTTTGTATAAAAGTACGACATTATTTACTCAAATGTTAAATCAACTTAGTGATAAAAATATCTTTGATTGAAAAGGAAGGAAGGAAAAAAAAAATTATAAAAAAGAGTGAATTTAATTATTAATATAGAATTAATAAATCACATATCTATTTTTCACACAACTACTCATTCATAATTGAAAATTTTCGAGGAGGTTGAAAAAGATGAGGGTTTCAACAATAGAGAGAAGTTAGAAAGAATTAGCTTTGTGTTTTTTAGTTAAAGGTAAACAAATGGAAAGTTTGATGCAAAAGGTACTGTAATGAGTAAAAATCGTACTGCGAAAATAAATTTCGTTATAATAATAATAATAATTGTAATAATAATAATAATAATAATAATAATAATAATAATACATATACTAGGACTCGATTTGTTATCGCAAAAGGAGTGGGGCCCAGATAGTATCTCGGTTGCCCACTAATTTTTTGTAAATGTTTTGTTAATAATAATAATAATAAGCCCTCTGTGTCCTGCGGATTTGTAACTTTATTCTTGGGATAGAGGCGTGATGTATGTGTGGATCTGACTAGGTCTAGGGCTGAGAATCGGACCAAGACCGGACCGACCGAAGACCGAAAATAAAAATTTAGTGTACCGAAGACCGGACCTAAAACTTTCGGTCTTGGACCAGACCGAACCCGAAATATTTGGTCCGGTCTTGGACTGAAATGGACCTAAAAATAGTTTTTTCTTGTTTCGTATACGATAATTACATTTTAATTCCGCTAAATAAAATGCATTTAAATAATTAAACGAAGTTTTTTTATGAAAATCATTGACAATACTAATTTATTAAGTCTTTGGAAGATAAAATGTTAATTTCATTCATAATATTTTAATGATTAATCTTTAAAACATGAAATTTGGTCCATTCGGTCCGGACCTAAATTAACCGGTCTTGGACCGGACCGGACGGAAGACCGAAACTTGGAAAAATGAGGACCGAGGACCGGACCAAAATAATTCGGTCCGGGTTTGGTCCAGACCAAATGGTCCGGTCTGATCCATTTTTCCGGTCCGGATCTAAGTTTGCTCACTCCTAACTAGGTCTTCCCTCTTGACTCAGTCCGGGATGTCTGATTTTGTGCCTGGAAATGTGGAAGTGTGGTGAATTGGTGGTTGATGCTGCTCAGCGCAAATGTGTCACATATGGGGGCTTGTGTACGGCGATTGGTTAAGATTTCTTACCTTTCTCCTTCTCTTCGTTGGGGGAGTTACAGACGAATGTTGTTGCCTTAGTCAAACGAATTCAGAAATTTTCTGTGCCTCAGGATGCCGAAGCACTATTGCCCATATCTTTACTAGAATTAGTTTTACTATCACAAAAGGAGTTGGGGCGTAAATAGTATCTCGATTGCCCACTAATTTCTTGTAATTGTTTTGAACACAATAATAATTGCATTTATAATTACAAAAAAATTAAAAACAACAATAATAATTACTAATATACTATTATTACTACTATACTACTACTACTACAACGAGTCTATCACCACCATTATACCACTACCACTAGATGTTGCAAATGGGTTGACCAAGTCGGGTATGTGTAGGGCCAGTTTGGATCTTGGTATTTTGGGTCTGTCATATATTTTGGATGGGACAAGTAGAGTTAGGTCATTTCGAGTTTTGGGCCACTTTCAGGTGACCTGTTGTTGGGTCACTTTCGGATACGGGTCATTTTGAGTCTGGTCGATTTTGGATTAATAATTAAAACACTTAGCTTGTACTATTTTGAAAAAGAATTACTATTTTGCAAATTTAATTTTATATTAAGGATAATTGTAACAAATGGAACTCTATTTCGATGTATATAACACCAATATGACGAAGTATTTGTTGTTTTGGGTTATTTTGGGTCACTTTTAAGTCATTTTGGATCGAGTCAATTATGGCCGGGTCTTTTCGGATCGGGTCATCTCGGGTCGTCAATATTTGGTCAATCAAGGTTCGGATCGGGTCGGGTCTAGATCGGGTCGAGTCAATTCGAATTTAAGATCATATTCGGGTTACTTTCAAATCTGAGGTCAACCGTATCAAGTCGAGCCATTCAGATCGAGTCAGCTTTATCACGTAAAATGTCTACCACAACTACTACTCATCTTGGACCCTAAATTTATTATTCTCATAGTGTTTTGTTATACGTGCACATGAGGATCTACTAACCACATGCCATGCATGATCTACGGAATCAATGATGTTTTAGTATTATTATCTTAGATCAGAATCAAGACAATGTTGAAAAAATCATTATTATTTTTTATCAGAATCAAACATAATTCTTGAAATAATTATATTTAGTATTTAGTGTTCGAAAATACAAGCTTAGCTTAAGAGATGCAGTAGATAGTAGATTGTCAATGACATGGCAAGTACTCGTACTAGTTTACGTAGCGGTTTTATCTAAAATGATACTCTCTCCGTCCCGGTCATTTGTTGTCCTTTTTCATTTTGGAGTGTCTCAATGATTTGTTGTCTTTTCTATTTTAGTATTGCATTTGATAAGTAATTTGATCTTTCACATTCAATTTAGTTCATTTGTCATCTTATAATTGGCTCTCTCCTCTTTCCTTGGTCTTTGTGCCAAAATCAAAGGACAACAAATGACCGAGACGGAGGGAGTAGAAAAGAAGGCAAAATCGCTAGTTTAAGTAGCGGTTTTACCCAAAATTAGGGGGGGAAACGCCGACATAGATATATTTAATAACCCTTAATAATTTGAAACCAACCCCATTACTTCAATTAATTTGTCAAATAACATCATTAGCAAAAAACTTAATCACCCTAGCAAATTTGCTACAGTATATATCTAAGGTTATATGGTGCCATTCTTGATTCTACCATAATTGCATATTGCTGACATGGAATTTTGGCGAGACGTCACAAGCTTGTGACCGTCACAAGGGAGATTTATTGAAAGAATTAATGTGAGTGATTCATCATTTACATCTACATAAGAGTTTACAAACTAAAACCTTACCAAGTTACCATGACTTAATTGGTGCACATTTACATTTTTGCTCTGACCATATAAGAATACCGGCAGAATCATGAGTGATATCACCAACTCCATTGACTTGCAAAGCCAGGTTCAAGGAGTCCGTAGTCACATCTATGTGCTTATATCCTCTGGGAATAGCATCAGAGATCGTCTGTCTTAATGTCATAGCTTCGGCCTGAAAAGGAGACTTTGCCCAGAAAGATGCATGTCCTCAATAAAAAAAGAACCCCATTTTTGTCAAGGAAGATCTAACCAGCACTTGCTTTGAAATCTGACTTTCAAGAGGCATCGCATTTGATTCTTATATGGTCAGAGCAAATATCAGTTCCAATCAGCACAAGCGGATAGTGATTTGTAATTTTATAACTATTATCACAGTCTTCAAAATCATCAATCGTAAAAAAAAAAAAAAATAAATAGTTGGTGCACATTTACATTTTTACCCCTACGTTAATTTTAATTTATTTAATGTGGTTTTGAAATTCAATATCAGCTGATGGCACCAAATGGCTTTCCAAAATAAAAACAATAAAAACAGAACAATATGGAGATATTAAAGCTCAATAAATAGGACTCATTTCTCATCCCTACGCCTACCACAATCACTCTTCATCAACCCATATTTGGCTTAGCTTAACAATGTCAACACAGCTCAACTCATCTTCAATCTCTTCAGTGTCCTCCTCGACTCCGAATCTGTCGCTGGAGGGATCACGACTCCAACATGGTCATGTAATGCTTGGATTGGTGTTCGTGATAGCAGGGCTATGGCACTTGTACAATCAAATAAAAATCAAAACAAGACATAAAACCTTCAAATCCCTTGCATGGTTTCCCACCAAATATTCAAGGTACTTGGAGCCTTACATTAGCTTAATAGCATGCTCCATCTACGCTTCAATGGAGCTCTATTTCTCTCCGTTCGATCACGATGGCACGTTCAATGCTACTCACATATACCACATTTAACATGCTTGTATTGCCATGGCCTTCTTCATATACGCCCTTTTCTCCGTCTTACTTGACAAGTTCAGGCCATCAAGGCCAATAATGCAAGACGACACCAGTATCGAGATTGGGCATTTGTTCGGGGCCATGGCATTCGGCCAAGAGCTTCTCCTAATTCACTTCCACACCACCGACCATGTCGGCTTAGAAGGCCAATACCATGTGCTTTTACAATTGCTGCTTTCGGTATGTGTTGGTTTTAGCCTCTTAAGCATATGGCTGCCTAACAGTTTCATGGTGTGCTACATAAGGTCACTTGCTATAATCTTCCATGGTTTATGGCTATTTGTCATGGGAATTATGTTGTGGATGCCGGAGTTTGCACCGAAAGGTTGTCTCCTGCTCGCCGATGATCATGGTCGGGATTTGGTTACCTGTACCGATGAAGAATCGTTGCATCGTGCCAAGGCATTGGTTAACATCGTATTTAGTTTTGTTTTCTGTGGGATTTTGTGTTTTGGAGCAGCATTTTATTTGCTTGTAAACAAGGTTTACGAGCTAAATGGATTAGTAACGGGTGTTGTTGATTTCCAAGAACGAGATTGTCGTCATATTGAGGACATGCAAGGCTTTCTAAATAGGAAACAAATTCCACCTTTTGATTTGGAGGAATAGAGAGTAACAATTCATTATTCATGTACGTTGTCTAATTCCATTTAGTATTATCCTATTTACGCTCTATTTGGCAATACCATTTAGGTATTTTTTGACAAATCAAGTGTTTGACAAGTACTCCGTAGCTTATTTGCCCAAATAAGTCATCTGAAATGAAATACTATCTAGGTAACATTTGATTTAGTTTATATTCTCTTTTTACCCTTTCAATCAATAATATGTTAAATAATTATTATAATCCTTCCATACCAAACCAATGGTAACATTGACTTTTTGACACTATTTATGATCGTAGGGAATTTTCAATATTATTTTTAGTCTATAAGACAAAATATAGTCATGTAATATCTTGTTTCTATTTTTATGTTAACGATTGCGCACCATGACAACGCTATACTCCATCACACTGCTACGCCAGATTATCACAGACACCAATACCAAATCAAACATTTTGAAGATCAACTCACCTTTGATACCATTTGTTGAATCCCCCAAGCATCCACAACAACAATAAGTTTTTGTTGTTTGTTGTGAGTTCTCAACCAATCCATCTTATTTTATATTTTTGTTAAAAATGTTACACAACAATAAGTTGTAACTCTCCATTTCAGTATTTCTTCTCACCTCAATCACATTAAAAAAAAAAAAAAAAAAAGATAATAAAATAATCAATAAAAACAATAAAAGAATCAACAAACACAAGAATTCTCATTGTCACTCTCATCATATTTGGATGAGTTTCACAAAAACTCATTTTATAATAGAAACTATTTCTTGTTGTGGGGGTATGAGTGGGAAAATATCAACTTTAAAAGGAGATCTTTTGGATGGTCTGATAGGCCCAAAGAACCAAGAGCAGCATATAGTATCTATATGGCAAGCACTTTTCAATCTTTATCACTTCATCTATCTTAATTATTTATTACCGTATGACATTCTATTAATAAACATAATTATTCTATTTCAAAAAAAATATCCCTCAAAAAAATAAAAAAAATAGACAAGTGAGTAGAAACAGGGAATAACAATAAATTAGTTTAGTTCTCATTTTCTGTATGCGTCATATCGCACACGGAAAGTGGCCACGCCATGCTCATATACAACAAAAATCAATTCTCAGTTGTATATGGTTATCATTTGTCAATCTTTTAACTCGGCATTAAGAACCCAAACGGCAAACGATACAAAAGCATACACTCGAGAAGCCAACCCGGCTTATACATTATATGTGAAACTCTGATGAGAATATGAAGTATTTGCGTCCAAAGTAAAGGCAATCATAGCGAGTCCCCGAATGGAACTAATTAGATGGAGAACACTATAATGTTGAGTTCAGATCTCCAGAAAAGTCTTTATACGGAAGAACAGCAAGAAGTTGTACCTCTTTGAAAAACCGGATGAACATGACGCAGCTATCACTGCGTCTCACCACATGGCTTCTTGGTAGGATTATAAACACTGAATTCACCAAAGTCCCTCCTACCACTGGAAAATCACGCCAAAACCCAATAATTTTTCTCAGCAAATATGGAGTATTAATGAAGAAAAACACTAGGAAACAAAACGAGAATAACGAAGAATAAATTGAAACATTGATGAATCCGAATATATAATAGGTCTATTACTCAAAAGCTATGCTAACATGAGTTTTTGTGCGTATGAATGAAGCAAGAACAGGTTGATGATGACGGAAATTGAACCCACATTAAAAAGTACTCCTCAAGGATAACTAAACAAGTTTGCATTACTGCTAGACTTTAATAGCCTTATAGTAGCATCAACAAAAATGGTGTATACTGTATACTATAAATGAGTTTAAAAAAACTATTACACGAAATTCAGGACTCCGACGTTCAGGAGCACCATGACATTCGCCAATGCTCCTCTCATACAAGAACGACAAAAGACGCACAAAAAAGGAACAAATATTTGTTCTATAAAGACTAAAATACATGATTAGTATAGAAAACATCGTCAAGGTGCAGAAGGGAGAACGTAGAAGCAGCGACATTTGTTCAGAAACATAAGGATAAAACATCCTACCTGTGTTTTACATCCCATCCAGCGGGGAGATAACGAGGATGCAGAGCATCAACAAAAACTCGCCTCCACCTTTGGCAAAATTGTTGAACCCCATCATCTCCATACTTTTTGAGCAAATAATCTACAACTTCTTTTCCGTGAGGACCATGTCCCAATAAGGACGCCTTTGATCTACCCTTTTTACTATAAAGGTTCGGAGGACCTATATTAGATCCTTGTTCATCAGTCTCAAGAGTATTTCCAGCATCTGAAAGGGTCACATCTTCAACCTCCAACGATTCACTACTGGCTACAGCCACAGGTGTGGCACCAACAGCAGACACATTTTCACTATTCTCCAACTCGGAAGATTGAGAGTGTGAACTCACATCAGCCTCAGACTTGTCGCTTAAATGGCGATATGATGCTTCATCTTCGATATTCAATGATTTATTGAGCCTATTGTTTTCTTCTAGATCAATGTTGATAGGTGGAGGTGTATCTTCTTTGGTATCCTCTTGTACCTGATCTAAGAAAATAGTTACAGGAGACTTCTTATGGGGTGCCCCCTTCTTTTTCTCAAATTTCCTCCTCCCGCGAGCGCTCATGCCAACCAATAAAGCATTTTCAAGATCTTCGGATGTTACTTCCCTCCCTCCATAATAGGTTTTGACAATCTTCACAAAAAAAAACACGAGTACATGAGATAATTCTGTAGGGATCCACAAAAACAAACAGATAGGAAAGGATCTAATGTATCAACAGACTTTTTTATGCTTTCACAGTCAAGGCCTACAAGCAGTAAAATATGTCCAGCGTTCACATTTCATGCACACATAATTTATCAGCACAGTAGACGTTTAGTAGATAGCCACGGGAAGTGGGAACATGAAATAATACAGAATAAGTAAACTCAGGCCCTACATTCAAATGAGCATGTACTTGTACCATAAGAGGAAAGGTCATTCCTTTGTCAGTCTTTACGCTTGGCTGTTGGCCAAATTCGCAGGCTCTTAATTGGTCAGCCAAATCTAAACCCCCAGATCAGTAGTTCAGTACCCCATAAACTCTCTCCTCAAGAAGGGACATTGATTTCCATTTAGATTATGCAAACAAAATTCTCAAGACCAGAAAGGCAGGCAAAGTTCAATTTGATGACTGGTGGCTGCTACCTAAAAAGCAAACTTGCCTACTGGGATTCTAATCTGCCCTAACAACTTGGGTAACCACCATCACACGCCAAAATCTAACTAATCAGATATAGTTAACTATAAAAGAGAGTCATGCATCAGCATTTACACAATCATCCCATCAGCACCCTTGGTATCCTGCTAGTAACAGCCCAATCCTGCCAATCCTGCCATCCATGTACATAAAAAAGGCCAACCTTACCAAGTTTAGACAACAGGTCAAAAACAGCAATCCTTACCTTCAAAGGTTAAGACTCAAGACTCAAGAGTAAGCCCGTGAAATAGACTTACTCAAAGTCCACATAATTGAGAATTCTATCGAAGAACGAGATGGCGCAAGGGTGAAACTAAGTGATAGTTTGGTTTACTTTGCAAATTGAAATGCCCGTGAATTTGAAAATGGAAGTGGCTAAAAGTCTTTAGTAGACAAGGTAAAGTTGAAATTTCCAAAATTTATCTTAGGGTGCGCCTGCCGCCGTCTAAGGTATTCGTTTTAAGAGAGTAGGGTGCCAGTCGCCAACAAAGGCTTTCGGTTTTCGTATTGAAGGTTGTTGAACTTCTAGTAACTATGTTGCTTCCAACCACAGAAAATGGTAATTTGCTTAATAAGGATTACAATGTGCCCATAAATGTCACTGCCGACTAAAGAGCTACTACGTGGAGGTCCAAGCTCCAGGCTCGCTAATATTTGAAGAAACAGTTAAATTATATATGGCGAGGTGCAAACTTATACTACCTCTGATTCTTAGGAATTGCCCCCATTGACTTTTTGCACAAAGATTAATGTTGTGAGTGGAGTGGTGGGTCTCACCAATAAAATAAAGTACTTTTAGTAACAAAAACATAGCCAAGAGGGAAATGGGGCAATTTTAGTAAATACGCCAAAAATGAAATATGGGCTATTTCCAAAGAATGGGCGCACACAAGGCACACTTTTTGCCCATGGTGCAACGAAGACTCAATGACCCATGGCGTGAAAGGAAAGCATGTCCCTCATTCACACACAAGGCACATTTTTGCAAACAGATTTGTATTTTCAAAATAATATATTGTGCTATCATACGTATATGGGTTTTGAAGAGGGTTAACATGGAGTGCGAGATTAAGATGTATTCCCTCCCTTTTTTTATTCTCCTTATTCATTTGGAGTACTTTTTGACAAAACCATAAAAATGACAAGAGTGCCCCTCCCTTACCCTTCTCCCAAACCAACCCAACAGCAACCCCTCCTCCCCACAATAGTACAACACAACACCAAGTCACCAACCACCACTCAACTACTCCGACACCACCATTCACGAGCCACCCATCACCACCACCACCTCACCCATGAACCCACCACCACACTATGGCACCGACCATCACATCCAACAAACCCACCACACCCGACGAGCCCACTACCACTTACGAAGATGACCACCTCACCACGACCCACAAAAATCATCACCCACCATGTCCTCCTTCGGCCCTCCAAAAACATCATCACATTATATCTGCTTCTCGCCTTAGAGCTGTGGTGGGTTGAGGCTCAAGAGAGGCGGCATGTGGGTGGTGGCTGGAGACGTGATGTTTGAGTCGGTCTCAAAGGAGAGGCAGAGGACTATGGGTCATCGTGGGAGTAGGCATTGTGTCCCGCGGACACGACACGTGGTTTCATGCCGGAATGGCGGCGTGTGGTGGATTGAGGTGGGTTCAGGTGGATCAAGGTAAGTTGGTGTTCCGGTGGTGATGAATCCAGTGATAAGGGGTGTGTTTATTGGGGCTGGGTGGCTGGGGGTTGTGAAAATGCGTACGGTTATGGGTATATTAGATAGGGCAAATTTGGGAAAAGCAATTGAGATAGTTACCTAATAAGGAAAAATTGACAAGTGGGAAGATTATAAAAAAAAACACTTTCTACAAAAGGAAAGTGGAAGAAAACAGAAAAATGGAGGGAGCAGAAAAAAGGAAAGGACGGAATTAAAGAATTTGAACAAGAAAAAAAATATGAAAATTGCATAGGAGTGTGCATCACTTGCTGCACCTTAAGCATAAGGCGCTTTTAAGGGCCTGAGGTGTCTTAACCAGTGCTTCACGGAGCCTTGAACTTAAGCACGCTTTTTTGAACTAAGAAAGTCATGATTTGCAGGTACTAAAAACCCTCACAGCTTTGTTTCAGGTATAAACCTCACTATACATATATCTTGGGTCACACATGATACCCATATGATGCAGCAAATGTAAATTTCCAAGCAAATTAAAATTGTCATCTAGCTCAAAGAAAATATGCAGTATCACATCAAATAAGTAAATGCTGATGTTAATATATGACTTTCATACCTCCATCAATTCCTCACGTCGATTGAGCGGCATTCGTGGTCCATGCCGCAGAAGTGCCATAGCTGCTATTCGGAGTTGCAGGGGTGAAACTCCTGCTTCCTCATGTTCACCCATTTCAGGTCTTTCAACAAGTTGTTCGCCGGGATCTACCATTTTCCTCACATAAAGGGGTATTCCAAATTCAATAGCAATGCGTCTTTTGTACTTCTCAGCCGCAGCATGAGCAATTTCATGACAATCAACACACAGCAGGACTATATCATGAGAACGGTGGCTTTTAAGGTGCTCAGGAAAATGCATTCTGTAGCAAGAAGGTATAATCCGGTACCGTAAATAATGCTTTGTCTCACCACAACCAACACATAAGTTTCTTTTACTTTGGATATAGAAGTCATTGCCTTCATCTTCTGGACGTCCCTTGGGTTCAAACAGAAGAGTAATAGCAGGGGGGTCATCATCTATAAGTTCTGCCAGCTGGCGATTTAAGTACCTAAAAAGGTTATGCTGGAGTAAGTGGCAGGTACATATGCAAGTAGCATAAATATTTTATTCAGAAAATAACTAACCATTCAAGCTTTCTGCGGTCACAATAGCAGAGCAGACGGCCATCATTGGCATAAATCCGACAGTTATGATAAACTGGAGCTTTGCAGGAGAACTTTTGAACAAAGAGATCACGAGAAGATTTACGGGGAGTGAACTTCCCATTTTTTACCCGACTTTGCAAAGCGAATGTCCCATTTGAAAATTTAAGGTTAGACTTAGATAACAGACTATAGTTGAAGATAGAAAGAGAACAAGTTCCACGTGGACCGAGATGCTTTTGAAGAAGTCCCTGTAAGAAGTTATCACGGTTGATATGAACATCTTTCAACAAACATTGGACATCATCCCAGTGACTACAGATGATAGGAGAGGGAGGCATTAAGGAAGAAGATGAATCATTCTCTTGATCAGCTTCGAATATGGTATTGTATATATCTCTTTCCGATGATGGAATCTTATTTCCAAGAGCAATAATAGCTTGGTCCGATAATACATATCTCAAGCTCTCATCATGTACACGAGCCTGAAACAGAAACACCAAATGATCAAAAATCAGATTGTATTCATTGATAGCTAAAAGAATCAAGAGCTTCCTATGTTACAGAATTCCAAATCAGAAATTCTCTCTCAGCATTCATTATAAGAGACAACATTAGACAGAGACCGCAAAAGAACTCAAAGCTATCCGAACTATTGTTAATTCATCAACGAAAGCCAGGGAAAAAACTTCACTCGAGTATTAACGGATCACAAAGTCGGTCGCGCCTCCTTTTATTGCGAAGTTGTGAAGTACAAGTCATTTAATGCAATTCTCGACGCAATTTTATTATGGGTCATCCAGAAACATCCGACCACATAATACTATTTGTAACACGTGATTGGATATACACTCATTCAAGGAACATTCTGCTTTCATCAAGATATCAAATGCACAATTAACATTACAGTGATTTCTCAGTAAAATATCAAACGCACAATTAATGCAGTGAAAATAACTAATTTTGACAGCCCAACACTTAATTGAACCTATATTGGATGGGTGAGTCCAGGATTACAGATCAGCAACATCTTTGTGTTTGTTTGATAAAAGTGACAAAAGGTACATGCGCAAAAAGTTACATCATATTGTAAGCGCAAAAAGTTCCATACCAACGACATGAAAGAAAATAGAGCAAGAAAAAAAAAACATAAACAACCCCATAGCACTAATCTAATTCAATAGACATCCTGCATAAATACTTCGCTCTGCCTATATGTCCCTACACTTTCTCGTGTTGGAATTTTAATTAAAACATATTCTTAAATCTGATGATTATCAACCATCTCCAAGTTAGCTGTTACACCCTGTAATACTATATCCTAGAGAAGACTTTCCAGATCACTATTTTCTTTTACAAGAGATCTACACAATTTCCCAAGAGTTTGGCAATGGACTTTATAACCCAGGCATTGAGCATAAGAAGTCTGAGTTCAAGCATTCATAAACCTCCTGGCCTTCCATATTTGAACAAATTCCAAACCTGCAGGCTCCAAATAGGAGTGGAAAGACACATAGCCTATAGAGTTATACAGGTTGTACTGTACCATAAATCCACAATTGCCATAAGGAATATAGGATTGCTTCAACATGAATTTATAATGAAGAGTGAAAATTTTCTCAAGTAAACTAAACAAACAGCAACAAAAAACTTAAAGGTGGTTAGTTTGATTTTGAATATCTTAAAAGGTTGTTCACCACTTCACCTCGATCATAATTTCAACAAATGACAGATAGACAGGACAGTCCTCCATCTGTTCTTTTCATATATATTTCATCTAGCCTTTTTGAAAAGAAGTGTAGAATAATGTTAAGAAATGGAAGAAATACTAATTACTTTGTACCTCATTATTATTCCTTGAGAATTGTAAACGCTATAAATACTCTCAAGTTTACCCAATCACGAACGTCATGTCCCTCCCTCCCCCATCCCTCCCTCCTATTTAGTAATGGTTGCATCATTTTAAGTTACTGACAAAAGACGGCAGCGGGATTTGCTAAACATTTATTGAGGTGATGGAAGCAGATGAGAAAAAGGATAAACGACTTAAAAGAGAAACAAAAGGAAAAGGCTAAAACAAATTATGGGTAACCAAATTTTGAGGCAATGGCAGCCACATTTTTTGCGTAGGGACAGCAATCATGCTGCAATGATTGATTCCTTGATCAAGGATGAAACCGAGATTTAATACAGTACTACGTTACTAATAGATATTGACATGAACTCCAGAATGCAGTAAGTCATGACTTGTCAAGCAAAGAGATAGATAGAAAACGGGGGAATTTTCCGTAAACACTAGAGCATTTATTAGTTAGAGGGATGATTTCATCATGCTCACTGGTAAAGCACTCATTTCATTTCCACCATAGGCTGCTATACATATTAGAAAAATGAAGTTCCACACATTGATTTTTGAAGCAGTAGCAGAAGTCCCATATAAATATGGAAGCTTGAAAACATACTCATAAATTGCATACCACTAATAAAGCACACACACACACACACACACACAATGTACAGATGATATAGAGACTTCAAAAATCCTGACATAGAAGTAAGCATGCAAAAGATGATCATGAAACAGATGAGCAATGCACAGGTCAGAAAGTTGCCAAAAGTTTGAGAACTTATCACTGACCATTAAATCTCTCCATGCGCAGAGTTTTCTTACGTGATTCTGAAACTGTTTACATTCAGCAAAATATAGTGTTAGTATCAAAGACATACTACCTGCTATATGAAAAACAAACAAGTGAACTAACGCACCTGCTCTTCACATGATTTTGGGGACGACACTCCTCGGCAAGTCAAATTTCGGGCAAGTATAGATGATGCTACATTTTCTCCAGGAAAAGACTCGTCTTCTTTCCAATACAACTGCAAACAAGTAGTATTTGATCGTCGACTAGCCTCAGGAAGAAGTTGATTTTTGTCATCCTGATGAGCGGATATTTTTGGTTCATCGGTGCCTGCAGACTTCTTAAATTATCAAGGCTATATATAAAGTCTTCAACACCAACAATGTCATGAATAACTAATCATGCTACGAGACTTGTGCAACTGTTTCCTTCTTAGCAGTGACACGTACCAAATTTACAAAGCGGCATATTTTTTACATAAAACTGATAAAAGTACGATGTACTTCAACTCTAGCTCAAATATAAGGCGTAGGAATAAGCCAATAACATACAAGACATGACAATTGAATATAACTTCTTTACTAGATACCACAGGAAAAAAAATATTGATTAAATGTTTACGGACACTCTCCATTTCCACAATGATTTTAAGATTAAACGTTCTTTTGGCTTCGGAAAAAAACTCTCTCTTCCGGTAGGTTCTTTACACATCTAGGTTCTCTTAAATTTGAAAAGTGTTAACAACCTATTGTAATGGAGGAGTATCATATAGTGAATTAAATCAAGCGGCTCTTGAAATCTTTTGCGGTTTTTGCCCTTCATGAAGTCATGGATGTCTGGTTTTTGGCAAAGGGGTCAGAACAGTCTCTTTGAACTGAGTCTATGGGAAAGGTTGTGTAAATCTGACACCCCTGCCCTTCCTGATTTGGCGAAAGAGACTTTTAAGAGGCAAAGGGGTAATGACAATGAAACAATATGAATAAGTGTACCACAGAGCGATGATAAAGCATGAGGAAAGTACATTAAACGAATAAATTTAAAGAAGGGCGATAAAATTAAACATATTAATGTTTTAACGAATCCTTTCATTTCACAATATCCATGAAATACATAGCCATAAAAAGACCTTCAAGAAACTCTTACAGTCACTCCAGTTTGCTTACCTATAATAAGTGAATATAGTACAAATCCGCATTCCTAAAACACACGTCAGACTAATTTAATGCACACCCACAATCTCAAGCTAGTTCAAAAAGGAGAGTATCAGACTCATATTTATAAGCCATAGATAGAATAGTAGCAGCATAGCACTAAGAGACTGCAAACAACTCAAACTTAGAATACAAGCAGAGAGGTGGAAGCATACTGTTGTCTGTTGCTGTGAGCTCCTCAATCAAGCATTTTGCAATATAGAGAAGATAATGAGCATCTGATTGAGCATAGTCCACCATCTCTTCAGGCAGTGGGCGCTGTCTCCAGTCTTCACGCTGTGAAAATGGCAGATATCAGATGTAATTTCATTCGGGTATACTTACAAAGAGGACAGATATGTCCAGAAAAAAAAAAAGACACAGACATGCAAAGAAACAAATGATAGATATAGCCATATCCTTCAATAGCAAGTAAATATGAAGAGTAAGAGATGAATCCAGTAGCTGCGTTTGAGAGCTCGACACACAAGCTTTTCTATGATAGTTTGCTTTACATTTGTCTACTCTATCACCTATAATCAACAAGCTCATAAACGGTTTACTTGAAACAGTATTGCTCGAAAGCTTAAACTGTATCTTCCACAACAGTCAGTTGCAACGCACATGACAACACTCCACGAGTGAGTGTAATCCCATGCATAGTTTAATTTATGGTTTTAATATGTTGTAGTACTTAATTCTGATGGTCAAGGAACAACTATATTAGTGTCCCTCTTTTACAGCTGCCAAAAAAAATTCCTTTTGTGTGCCAACAACAGAAGAGTTCATTGTTGATCGAAACAAGATCTAGCTTCCCAGGCGCATTACCAACTTCAACGTTATCTTCCATACCAAAATCCAAGATTACTAAGTAATTCACGAAATCTTGGATTTGCTTCGCTCAAAATAATGGAAGTGTTTTGTTAAAGAAAATACATATAAAAATAGAAAGAAGAACGAAAGAAACCCCAAGTCAAGTGAGGGTATCTTAACAGATCTTCCTTGCAAACATGATTTTTGAAATGCTTGTTCCCCTCAATAACGTAAAAATTAAAACGACAGGACAGTCGAACAACTGTGAAAGAATGCAAGTCACGAAAGTCAAAAATGCAACTAAAAAACGGTCGTACCTGGAAGAACTTGTTTGTACTAACACCACAATAGCTCTCAAGTAGGTAAGCTAGGGATTTTTGCGGTTTTGATAATAGTTCACATGCCTGCAACAAGAGAGTAAATCTATAACATGGAAAAGAAGTGTAAGGTTGCCTTTGTGATTCAGTCATGCACTACGCCACACAACATACGCTCGAACTATGGATCAGTAAGCACTGGACAAAAGAGGCTAGACACAAACAAAATTAACCTTAGCAGTATCGAATAAGTTAACCACGTATATGTGGAAGTCTCTCTGCAACCAAAGCACATCATTATCTGCACCATGGAAAACCTGCACAAGTAGGCATAATAACTGAGCAATTACACACTATTATTTATACTCTCCCAAAGAAAAAAAAAAATCAATAAAGATAATACTCTTGAGATGTCTTATCTTTACAAGCACCTACCTTGAGAATACTTGGGTTAGCAAATACAGAACGCAGGATATCCATGACATCATGCAAAGCAATCGTGTCCACCAGATAATCTTCCTTCTCAGTAGAAATCTGTTTGATATTACTTTCATTAAAATGCAGCATTTAACATTCTTCCAATGCTCAACATGCATTTGAGAGAATAGGAGAGGAGAATTTATACCTGTACCAATGCAGTGAACCCTAAAAATGATCGTAGGCTATGCTGCTCCGTATCAACAGCAAATACCTTTTCATGACTCAATACATCAGCGAGTTGCCGTAACTGTGACTCTGATTCTACCCAGACATGTGAACTATTCATTCTCGCCATTACAATCTTATCAAAAATGTCAGCTTTGACTTCCGGATTCTGAACCAATGTCTTTATCTCTCGCTCGTAGGGATGTGAGTTGGACGATATATCTGCAGAGTTAAAAGACAAACAGAAAATATAATCCACATTTTGCATCATCACTAATCTCCTCTAATACTGCCTTAGCTACTAAATGATGCAAGAGTGTTTTTTTTTTTGTCATAAAAAAAAAGCCTCAAACAAACTCATTTCTTGAGCATTCTGAAAATTAACATGGAAAATCGAAATGCTGGATAAAAAACAGCATTCTACCAAAGTCGAAATAAGCAAGTGAAACAACAGCATGTAAGTGCCTCCACGAACACTTTCAAAAACTCGAGTAGCTAAAAACATCCCACGCACGAAACGAACCAATGCATGATTCCATAACATCAACACCACACGTAAATGAAGACTTTAAACTGTCCAGAACCCAAAACAAGCCAGCTAAACAAGCTCGTTAATCACTCAAATACTTTGGCAAACTATTTAGTTTGGAGGTAACCTATGTTACTCGGACACTTCAGTTTGGTTGCATGATTCCATAACATCAACACCACACGTAAATGAAGATTTTAAACTGTCCAGAACCCAAAACAAGCCAGCTAAACAAGCTCGTTAATCACTCAAATACTTTGGCAAACTATTTAGTTTGGAGGTAACCTATGTTACTCGGACACTCCAGTTTGGTTGCACCTGGCGCGTCCAACACAACATGACACTTGGACACCTAATTTTAGACCAAAAGTTGAAAACTTCGTGAAAAAAAACCGTATCCAACAATAATGGTTTTATTTGTAAAAACGGATCCAATCACCAAACAAATCATGATTCATATTAGTGCAAAAGTAATTATCAAACCAATCCGTTTTTACACGTGCTAATCTAATGCCAGCTTACACAACTAATAGCAAATCGAAAACAACATTCCAGAAAAATAATTACAGCCCCAAAAACCAATTCAACAAAATACCATTAATAGAAAGATGTTTGAAAGAAGAATACGAATTATCTGCCAAAACTCGCTTGAAATGAGATTGTGGCTTCACTTGATCAACCAAATAACACGATTTTTTCGAAATCATACTCTTTCGCCGTCTTCTTCCGTATTCAACAATGACGACTGCGATAATACAAGAAGCAACAATGGATAATGTAAACCCCAATCTAGTTAGCTTGTGTTGCTCCATTTTTTTAAAATTTTTGAAGCTTATTTTTACTCGTTAATGGAGTTTTGTCAATCAATTTTCCAAGTTTTACAGCGCTTGTTCTCGAATTTTTAAATTGTTGGGATGGATTTGGGTCGGAGTGACGAGTAAATGTGGTGGGACGAAGTGGGGAGATACATTTTACTTTTTCATGGGTCGGCCAAGGAAAATGATACACTATTCGTTTTAGATATGGACCATATGGTGTAGTCGGATTAATCTGATGGGTTTGACTAATACGGAGTATTGGATAAGGAATTAGGGCTGAGTATCGGTCTAAAAATCGGATCAGACTGGACTGAAGATCAAAAGAATTAGTGAACCGAAGACCGGACTTAAAAGTTTCGGTCCTGGACCTAACCAAAACCGAATATTCTGATCCGGACCGGTTTTGATTGATCGAAAATTACAATTTGTCAAAGTATATGATTATGGAATTTTAAATTCATCAAATCAAATAAAATAGATATTTGAATTGTTGTTTAATTTAAAGAGTTATTTCATATGAATAATCCAAATTATGTCCACTCCTCTCATATTACTGCATCAGTTATCTTTCATTGAACGTAGCCTAATTTTGACTTGTTACAACCACTAAACTATTACTCCCTTCATTCAACTCCACGCTATAAGTATGCTTTTTGCACAAATTTTAAGGAGATGTTAAAAAAAATATTAAAAGGACAATTGCATAAGAAAATTTGCTTTATAAGGGAGTATATCAAGTGGTGTTAAACATACAATTAGGGAACTAATTCTCCCACCAAAAATTACAACTATTTATAAACCCCACCAAATGGAGATTTCCCCCAAAAAACCATCAAATCAACAAGTACATTTACAACTTTACAGAATCTGATTTCTTCCTAAATAATTACACACTTTTCATTTAGCCAAATAAATTACACAAGAGAGCCTAAAAATTACACAACCAAAAAATTACAAAGCCAAAAAAATACAGAATTTTCAAAAGACAACCTAAAAATTACACAACCAGAAAATTACAAAGTCAAATAAAATACAGAATCTTCAATTAGCAATGGGAGTCAAGTGCATTTCAGAATCCGGAAGGCAAGAAGTGGCCATATATGTAATACATCAGATTTTTGGTCGTAGGCTACTCGACCGAGTAGCTAGTGTGGGTGTTCTGTCAGGCTTCTGTTTTTTGTGCACTCGAGTGAGTAGGTTGGTACTCGGTCGAGTCTGGCGTACTCGATCGAGTCTGAGACACTAGGTCAAGTGTGTCTTACTCGGTCGAGTGTCTTGTACTCGACAGAGTGTCCGGTTCGTTACGGGTTTTTCCGCGATTTGATATAAATAGAACGGGAAGCATGTAATTAACGTGAGATTAACTTAAAACATTTCACTAAACAGTTTCTAATCACTTTTTCACAAAAAAAAAAAAAACAAAACAACGTACTGCTTCTCCTTCTATTCCTATCAATCCAAGGCTTGAGTTCGTCACTTTTAGGGATTTTCACATCGTTGCATTCGTAATCGTCAGGGTAAGTTAATTGGCTTAGTCTTTTATGGTTTTAATTTAGATTGATGAAACCCTAATTGGGTGATTTGGGGATTTTTGGGGATTAGCTTTGGTGTTCAGTTAATTGATTGTTTGCGATTATTCTATGAGGAAATTTCGTAGAGGAAGCCTTCTAGATCGTCTTGCTGTGTTGCTTGGATTTGCCTTTCAGGTAGGGTTTCCTTACTCAGTTGATTGTATATCAGTATGATTATAATGTGACGGTCTTTGTGGTTATTATGTGATTGAGTTATGATGGTGATAGTATGTTGTTGTTATGAGCCATTTCGAGATATGGTCTCACCCCCATTGTTTGCCTCTTGTGTTTCTCGACGCAAGGGGGATGTGCACATTAATGGACTTGGGTTCGCTCGTTGGAATGAGCGGAGATTTTGGTGGTAAGGCTACGGTCCCCACTGGCGGTGTGGATTACCTGTTGCGATGGGTAATCTGACAGGGCTATACACCTCGGTGTGTAGTCGGTTACTGGTTACTATGGAGTTTGGAGATGATGGTTGTAGTTACTGTGGATGTTTATACTTTATTGTTATATAGTTGGCTTACTTCGTTTATGTTTTCAAAACTGTGGTGATCCATTCGGAGATGGTGAGCAGTTGGTTTAGCAAGTGATCTTGGATGTTGATGTTGTTGCGGGGTTTGGCAGGGCTGAGTCGTCGCTAGTTGTAGTCTAGTTTCCGCCGGATATTATCTTTATTTTTATCACCTTTTGGATTGAGTTGTATCGTACTTTTGAGACTTGTAACCAGTTTAATAAAGTTGTTTCTTTTATTACATTTCATTATGGTTTTTATGATGTGCACTACCTCGGAAAACCGAGATGGTAGAACCCTTATACATTGGGGTAGTCCTTGGTAAAGCACCTTGGTGTATGGGGGTGTTACAATATACTTGCTTCAAAAGTCAAAACAGGGGAAGCTAAGCCGTGGTACATTGAAGGAAGCACCTATGAGATTTAATGTTAAGGATAGAACAATCTCAAACATTTGGAAACTTGCAAATAAACCAAGAGCATCAGGTGAAATGCTAGATATGAAGAGCAAAAGAATAGGCAACAAAAATAGGAAAAGAATACTACCTGATATTGAACAAATTAAAGAATTGAAATGGTCTCTTAGAGACACCATGGTAAGGGTTGTAGAAAACACAGGAGTTTCAGTGGGCACAGTCCATTCATGGGTGAATGAAGGTTTACTTAAACCACATTCAAGCCCATTACATCCTCAACTCACAGACGTAAACAAGTACCATAGGTTGAAGCATGCTTTGAAGTGTTAAGTGGTTGAACAGGTTGTACAAGATCTTTTAGATCTAAAAGCAATGTCAATCACTAAAATCAAATTTGATGAAATGAGCAACATAATCCACATGGATGAGAAGTGGTTTTACATAACCTATGATGGTCACAAGTTTTATGTTGTTGATGAGAAGGAGTTGCCATATAGGAGTTGTCAATCAAAGAGATTTATCACAAAAGTAATGTTTATGTGTGCAGTTAGTAGGCCACTATATTCAAAAGATGGGGAGTTACTCTTTGATGGGAAAATTGGTATGTTCCCTTTCATAAAACAACAACCAGCAGCAAGGGCAAGTAGAAACAGACCAAGATGAACTTTGAAGACAAAGCCAATTGACTCAATCACAAAACAAGTTACAAGAGAATGCATTATAGAACAAGTCATACTAGCTATCAAGAGTAAATGGCCTGAAGGAGCAAGTAAACACATACATATTCATACACAAGATAATATAAGGCCTCATATAAAGAACAATGATCCAGATTTCATAGATGTTGCAAACACAAATGGTTTCAAGATTGAGTTAATTTTCCTACCTCCTAATTCACCAGACTTAAACTGTAATGACCTTGGCTATTTTAGAGCATTACAGTCCATACAATCAAAGAAAGCAACACATTCAGTTGATGAACTAGTGAACTAAGTTATGCAAGCTTTTGTTGATTATAGTCCAACAAAACTCAACAACTTACATTTTTCTAACACTACAATGTGTAATGGTTGAGATTATGAAAGCTAAGGGATATAATGACTTTTCAATCCTCCATATGAAGAAGGATCATCTTATTGCACTTGGCATATTACCAAGAAATTTGGAGGTTAATGAAGACTTGGTTAAAGAATGCATTGGGTATTTACAAGGAATAAGTCAAGCAGAAGAGTTAGAGTACTACTTGATGGGTAAATTAGGTTACAATGTTCAACCAATTAGTAGTTTAGAAAATCTAAGATGTGAAATAGGTTGTTCAATGATTATTAAATTTGTTTAGAGTATAAACATTTCTATTATAAGAAATGTTTTAACTTGTAATCAAATTATGAACAATGTAATGTTATGTAATGCAACACAATCTAATGCAATATAAGGAATGTTTAGTTTTAAGTTAAAAGTTCAGTTCAGTTTGAAGTTCATATGCTAGACAGATAAATTTAATGCAAATTTACATCAACTCTCAAGCCAATGTGGCCTCATCATTGAGTTGTGTCAAATCTTAAGCCTTCCTACACTCACACAAAATGAAGGTAGACCATACTAACTCCATTAAATAACAATGATGATTTAGACATAGTTGTAGTGTGGAGTTGAATTGAGGGAGTAGATAAATGACTGCTACAACATGTATATGCCTTATTACTACAATGTAGATGGTTTAGCACACACACCCATTCATTTGATGACCATGTGGTGGCTTAAGTACTTCATCAAAATTGACACTTATCTTTTGTAAATTTTTAAAATATAAAGTGCTCTCAAACCAGTAAGGTAAAATCATCACTGTGCCACCTCTCAATCCAAAATGGACCTCACTGAAGTATAGAACCAACAACATTACTTTATTCAGGCAAGTACAGTCATTATAATTACACATGACAGCCAAAAAATAACACAATCTTCATTCAGCAAAGGATATTTACATCAACTTTCAGGCCTAATTGACCTCATCATTGAGTTATGTAAACTACTAATGCCTCCTACACACACACCCAATGAAAGTAGACCATGATTTATCCCTTTAACAATAAACACAACTCTCAAACCAGTTAAACTAAAGTCATCATTGAGCTATTACAGTGAAATGGATAAGCACACACACCCATGCATTGGTAGACCATGTGGTGACAAGAATAGTTCAACTTAATGGCCGC
Source organism: Silene noctiflora (assembly GCA_009801015.1). Classification (NCBI taxonomy): domain Eukaryota; kingdom Viridiplantae; phylum Streptophyta; class Magnoliopsida; order Caryophyllales; family Caryophyllaceae; genus Silene; species Silene noctiflora. The sequence goes on along the minus strand of VHZZ01022476.1, from coordinate 6,120 downwards.
TTACCTTAGCTTTTTTGGAAATAAAAAATATAGCAATTGCTCTCAAACTATTTAGGTTCATTCATCATTGAGCTATTACCATAACTACTTTGACTTTATACCAGCATAAACCAACATCAACACCCAACTTAACATAATAAACAATATCAGCCAAGATAAAAGACAACCAACATTAGTAATTAACCAACATACAAACTCCATAACTCACTCCACAACCCATCAATTGAAACCTTGATCACCCAACAAAATAAACATAACCTAGAAACCCAATCACCCCTAAACAATCAGCATCAGTAAATGATGAGTCATAATTATATACACATTTGTGCCTCCTCTTAGCTACTTTTGAGACGGTTTTGTGCTTTGATATGCCATTTTATATGCCGTTTATGTTATAATTTCGATACTTCCGCTATTTGGTGTTTAAATTCAAATTGGATGCATTTGTGGAGTAATTTGATGATAATGAGCACCGCGGAGTTGACAAGACGGAGTTCGAGAAAGATAACACAGAAACCAAGGAGGAAAGATGGAAAGAAGAGAAGAAATCATAAAGACGAAGAGGCTGAAACTAGTTCCTCGATCGAGTAGGTAGTACCTCGATCGACTACTTGATCGAGTATGCTTAACTCGATCGAGTATCTACTTCATTGAAGACTTTCCCGGAACTTTCCTTAAGTCGGTTTATTTGTAATGTAAATAGGAAACTCGTGCTTGATTATTAGGTTACGCATTATTTACTCTAAAAACTCCTAGAAACCTTTAGTGGTAGTTTTATTATTATTATTTCAGATCTAAACACTCTCTCTCATTACGGTATTACTAATCTTTCTTTATTAATTATTAATTCAAGTTTCATATTTACAATTGCTTTCTTGTTCATTGTTTTCATGCTTTTAATTATGTTTTCTATTCATCTTATTGTTGTAGTTCTTGTTAGTATGAGTAGCTAAATTATTAATCTAGGGTGAAAGGGGATCTAGGTTGTTAGAAGGGGGTTTACCTTAATGAGTTAATTGTTAAATTGCTTTTAGTTGTTGTTTGATTGTTGTCTTAAATCTAGTTAATTGACTTACTGATCAGAGTTAATTAATTAGTCTTGCAAACTAGGATTTTCATCGACCGGATTAAGACTAGTATAAGCTGCGACAATTGAATAGACTGACTTAATTATAGCGACCGCATGTTTTGTTTAGATCTAAAGGGCATATTTGAGTCGACCGATCATATGACCTTAAACAACATAACTGCGCAATTAATTAGCTAAATCACAACTCCGGATAACTGACCTAGTGAACTTGATCCCTAGGCCTTTTAATCTTATTGAATTCTTCTTTTATTTTATTGCAATTAGTTTTAGTTAAACAAACCAAACCTTCAAGAAAACAGTTACTCTTAAGACGGACTTAATTAATAGCAAACTAGATAATTACCGCCTCCCTGTAGATACGATACCTTACTTACCACTGACTATTTGTTAGTAGTATTTTAGGATTACTTTGATTTAGGTGACACGACTTCAGCCTTATCAAATTTGGCGCCGTTGCCGAGGAGGGAATTACTTTCTGTTTGTTTATGTTTAAGTTTGTCTTTTGTCTCAAGGAACCTTAGTTCCATGAGACCTTTTTTATATATTTCTTGTTGTTTTCGTGTATGCCCAGGTTAACTAAGTCCGATATTTTACCTTTAGATCCCGAGCCAGAAAAGACTTTTCGCTACAGACGAAAATTTCAGAGAGAAATCAGTGAAGTGGAAGACTTGAGTACACCTGACGCCGACTACGAGCTATTTATGTTTGCAGAAGATCAGTCCTTAGAAGAGGACAAGCCAGTTTATGCCATTCCTATTCCAGTCAAGATGCCGACTCTAGCCAGTCACTCAGAGCCCACTTTAGCATCTATTTCCATGGGATTCAAACTACCCACCACCGATAATGGCACAGTCAAAACAACTTAAAGCACGCATTATTTACTCTAAAAACTCCTAGAAACCTTTAGTGGTAGTTTTATTATTATTATTTTGGATCTAAGCACTCTCTCATTACGGTATTATTAATCTTTCTTTATTAATTATTAATTCAAGTTTCATATTTACAATTGCTTTCTTGTTCATTGTTTTCATGCTTTTAATTATGTTTTCTATTCATCTTATTGCTGTAGTTCTTGTTAGTATGAGTAGCTGATAAGTCTATTTTATATACGATTTTACCCCATATTTTAGCTCGGTTTTACATGCTATTTTTTATTTTTATTAGTGTTTATTTGAGCTAATCTCATGTTCTAGATGTTTTGCTTGCGTTTAACGTGTTTTGTAGGAAATGTAGCTTTTATTAGCTAATTCCCGTCAAAAAGAGCAAATATCGAGATCACAAAGCTAAGTAGAAATTTGATTGAATCATGCATGGTCATGCAAGCTCAAGAGTTGAAAGAAATGATCAAATGATGAAGAAATGGCCCAAAATGCAAGTACATGGCAAAGTGTAAACAAATGAGAAGTAAAGGCCAAAAGAGTAAATCCAAGAAGTAATGTGGTAAATCCAACTTAGGATTCCACATTTGATTACACACAAGGGCAATTAGTCTACGAATTAAGGAGATTTAAGGCTAGAATAGAATCCCATGGAGCATTAAACATGGCATTAAAAGCCATGTAGCCGGATACGTGCAACCCCGATCGGGGTGCCCTGTCCCCAATCGGGGACGTGTGACTTTGGATTYCATTTGCTCCTTACGTTTCACTTGGAAATCACTATATAAGGAGAGCCTTAGGCCCCGACTTAGAGACATCTTACATCACTTCTCATCACATTAGA
>VHZZ01022452.1:14244-26055 GCA_009801015.1 Silene noctiflora | reverse complement strand
TATTTACCGTAATTAATTATGAAAATATTTTAAAATCGGAATTAACTATAAAAATAGTTTATAAATATAAATTTATTATTCTCGGGTGTTACAATAAATGCGGGGTAAAATGAGACTAAAATACTACTTATCAAGAGGTAGGGGTAACGCTCCTTCATTGCTTCTTCGGCCTCCCAAGTGGCCTCCTCGACTTGGTGGTTGGACCACAAGATCTTTACTAATACCGTCTTTCCACGCCTCGTCTTTCTCACCTTCCGATCAAGTATCTCCTTAGGGGTCTCTACATACGTCAAGGTATCATCAAACTCGATTATCTCCACCTCAAACTCATGAGAGGGGTCACTAACATACTTCCGTAATTGGGATACATGGAAGACGTTATGATTACGGTCAAGTGCCGGGGGAAGAGCTAGGCGGTATGATACCTCCCCGACTCTATCCAATATCTTATACGGTCCTATGAACTTTTGGCTTAATTTGCCTCTCTTCCCAAACCTCATTACTTCTCTCATTCGGGACACCTTGAGTAATACTTTGTCACCGACCTCAAACTCGATGTCACTACTCATCAAATCGGCGTAGCTATTTTGCTTATCTTGGGATGCCCTCATGTTTTCCCGGATCATATGCACTTGATCAATCATGTCTTGGATCATTTGAGGTCCCAACAATACGGCCTCGGTGCTATTATCCCAACAAATTGGACTCCGGAATTTCCTCCCATACAAAGCCTTGAATGGAGCCATACCTATACTTGCGTGATGGCTATTATTGTATGAAAATTCGATCAAGTCCAACCTCTCTTCCCAAGTGCCCACGAACTCCATCACACACGCCCTCAACATGTCTTCGAGGGTTTGGATAGTCCTCTCGGTTTGTCCATCTGTTTCCAGGTGGAACGCCGTACTCATATTCAACTTGGTACCCAATGTGTTTTGCAATTCTTGCCAAAACCTAGAAATGAACTTAGAGTCACAGTCTGATACGATGTCCTTGGGAATCCCATGAAGCTTCACCACATTCTTCCGATAGGAATTTGCTAGTTCCAATTTGCTCCAAGTGTCTTTCATTGGTATGAAATGCGCCGACTTGGTTAGCCTATCTACTATGACCCATATCATGTTATTCCCTTTTTACGATCTTGCTAATCCCACGATGAAATCCATTGAGATGGATTCCCACTTCCATTCCAGCACATTAAGGGGGTTTCATCGTACCTTGTGGCCTCTTATGCTCCCCTTTCACCCTTTGACATGTTAAACACTTGGCCACAAACTCCGCCACCTTCTTCTTCATATTGGACCACCAAAAGATCTTCTTCGAGTCCTTGTACAATTTGTCCCCACCCGAATGCACCGAGTATGTGTTATATGAGCCTTCTTCATGATCCTCCTCTTGAGTTCGCCATCCTATGGCACGCACCATCTCCCTTTGAATCTAAGGCTTTCGTCCGCATGCAACTCAAATCTTGACAACTCTCCTCTTTCCAAGGCTCCTTTCCACTCTTGAATTTTTGTGTCGGTCCCTTGCTTTTCTCAGATTTTTTCATAAAATTCGGGCTCTAGAGTCAAGTCCCCAACTGCATCACCCTTCCTTATCATGTGAATTCCCATGTTACCTACTTCCTCCTTAATTTGCATCATTGACAAGGCGGTACATAAGAAGTGTACCGAATTTCTATTTAAGACATCGACCACCACATTGGCCTTCCCCTCATGATACACAATATCCATGTCGTAATCCCCTATCAACTCCATCCACCTCCTTTGCCTCATATTCAACTCCTTTTGGGTGTAGATGTACTTCAAACTCTTTGGTCGGAAAACACCTTAAAGGTCGCTCCATAAAGATAGTGCCTCCATATTTTCAAGGCAAATACCACGGATCTAAGCTCTAGGTCATGCGTTGGGTAGTTCTCCTCATACGGTTTCAATTGTCGCGATGCATATGCTATCACTCTCCCATTTTGCATGAGTACACATCCTAACCCATTCTTGGAAGCGTCGGTGTACACTTTGAAATTGTCACTCCCTTCCGGCAAAGCTAGGATCGAGGCCATGGTTAGGCACTCTTTTAGAGTTGAGAAAGTCGTCTCACAACTCCCATCTCATTTGAAGTGGTTCTCTTTCCTCATCAATGCCGTCAAAGGCCTAACGATCTTTGAGAAGTCCTTCACAAACCTCCGGTAGTATCCGGCTAAACCAAGGAAGCTTCGAATTTCCACAACATTCTTAGGTGCCTCCCATTTGGACACGACTTCAATCTTGGCCGGGTCAACGGATACTCCCTCCTTCGACACTACATGTCCTAGGAATGCCACCTTTTCCAACCAAAACTCGCACTTACTAAGTTTTGCATACAATTGATGATCCCTCAAAGTTTGCAACACGACCCTCAAATGCTTCTCATGTTCTTCCATGCTCTTTGAGTACACTAAGATGTCATCAATGAACACCACCACAAACTTGTCTAGGAACGGACTAAACACCCTATTCATGAGGCCCATGAACATCGTCGGGGCGTTAGTCAACCCAAAAGGCATCATTACAAATTTATAGTGTTCATACCTCGAACTAAAGGCTGTCTTTGGTATGTCTTCCTCCTTAATCTTCAATTGATGGTAACCCGACCTCAAATCGATCTTTGAAAACACACCTGCCCCACTTAATTGGTCAAACAAGTTGTCAATTCTCTGTAATGGATACTTATTCTTGATGGTAACATTGTTCAACTCCCGATAGTCAATACGTAGCCTCAAACTCCTATCTTTCTTCTTTACAAATAAGAACGGTGCACCCCACGATGACACGCTCGGCCTAATGTTTCCCTTGTCCACCAAATCGCATAGTTGCTTCTTTAATTCCTCCAATTCTTTTGGGCCCATCCGGTACGGGGCCTTAAAGATCAGTCTCGCCCACGGTTTCAAGTCTACTCCAAACTCCACTTCTCTTTGAGGAGGTAACTCGGGCAATTCCTCCAGAAATACATCTTCAAACTCCCTCACTACCGGGATGTCTTGAGCATATGGTATCTCCACACTTGTGTCCCAAACATGGCACATGATCAAAGGGCAACCCTTCTTCAAACACAACTTCAAAGTTATTATCGAAATAAGTTTTACCTTGGGCTTGACTAGGTACCCCTTGTATGACACTCTAACACTTCTAGGTCCTTTCAAAGCAAGCTTCTTTTGGTGACAATCTATGTTGGCCATATGTTTGCTTAGCCAATCCATTCCCAAAATTACTTCGAACCCCTTCAAAGGAAACTCAAAAGGTTAACCGGAAAATTTATTCCCCCTATCATGACCGACACCCCTTTATACAATTTTTAACATACTATTTACTCACTCGAAGGTAAAGATATGTTATCTTTCACCGACTCACCCTCCCCCAAACCTAAGGTCAAAACATGGTTTCTAAACACAAAAGAATGGTAAGCTCCCGAGTCAAATAAGGAAAAAGAAGGTTTAGAATTGATAAGAAATGTACTGGAGACCACATGAGAATCTTCCTCGGCGCTCTTCTTTCCCATGGCGAAGAGTTTACCGCTTGCCTTTGGTGCCCCTTTAATGGTACTAGCGGATGTAGTCGGCCTTGTCTCCGTTGCTTGACTTGCATTATAGTTGCTTCTTTAGGATTGGGTTCCCCGGTTATAGCCTCCACGTCCACGGCCACCATTGAAAGAAGAGTTGGGATTGCGGTTGTTGTTCCACGACCCGGAGTTGCGGTTGTTGGTCATCCCTTGGGAGGGAGTTTGGTAAGAGCTCCCTTGCCCGAACCCTCTACTCCATCCCCTTCCGCCATAGCTTCTACATTTATTTTTCTTATGGTCAATTCAACCACAATTATAGCACCTTAAACCACCTCCTTCACTCATAGACCTTCTGCCATTCACACATGACCGAGCATAGCCTCCTCCATTGGCTCCACTTCCTTGTGATTTCGATTGGTTATAGCTAAACTTCTTTTAGTTTCCACCGCCACCCTCACTTTCGGCCTTCCTCTTCTCTCCGGCTTTCTCTTTTGCCTCCTTTGCCATATTAACCAATCGCTTGACGTTTCCGGCCCTAGCATACACATCCTTCACCTCCACTAGCGCCCCCGCGGGGAGCTTTCAAGGACTTTCAAGGTGAGGCCCCTCTCAAATTTTAAGGCTAAGAATTTTTGTCTAAGATCCAAGTCTTCTACATAGGTGACAATATCGTTGAACCGGATATAATACTCTTGGACAATCATGCCTTCAGTCAAAGTAAAGTTGTTGAACTCCGCCTGGAGTTTTCATCTCACGTGTTCAGGTATGAACTCGTCCCGCATTTTCGCCTTGAAGTTGGACCACGGTATGGCATCCATTCCCTCTCCCTTGTAGTAATCCTTCATCGTCTCCCTTTCCTTAAACCACCAATTGCCCGCTTGGCCACTCAAGTAGAAGGCCGCTTGATCAACTTTCAAATCATTCGGGCACTTAACCACTTCGAATATGTTCTCCATCTCGCGTACCCATTTGCCGAAAAGGTTCGGCTCTCCCACCCTTCGTATTTGGTGGGACGATGACGGGCCATGGTGTTGCTTATGGTTGCGACATCCACCTCCTTCCTCGTGACGTTTTTAGGACCTCCGTAAGGGCCTCATTTTGCACCACGATGCGATCAACCTCGGCCTCAGATCTTCGGCTCGGTCCGGTCGCGGAGTTAGATCTTCTCGGCATTCTATAGAAAAGAGTCGTGGCAAACGTCAATATGTGTCTCACCCAAACGAGACAAAAGATATTGACTTCCTTCAGGTGTCACTCGGCCGAGTCAGTGGTGTCACTCGGTCGAGTGGGACAACGTGCCCAATCCAGGGACCTCCCAAAGTCTGCCATCCACCCACTCGATCGATTGTCCTCAAGCACTCGGTCGAGTGGATTTCACTCGGTTGAGTATATAACTTACTCAGCCGAGTGACCCAATTCCAGTAGCTGCCCCAAAATGTCAAGTAACCCACTCAGTCGAGTGACACTAACCACTCGGCCGAGTGGATTCCACTCGGTCGAGTACATGACTTACTTGGCCGAGTGCAAACCCAGAATTTTAATTCTCTACTAGAAGTCACCCACTCGGTCAAGTGGGAGGGTCCACTCGGTCGAGTGCCTCATGGTCGGCCGAGTTTTTCCCTATCCACTAGACCAAGTATATCTTTTCGGGTCTAACATTCATCCCGGCTCTTATGGCCGCACATATAACCCTACTTAACATGCTTCTACGTACATAACTGAAATCAACCATATACACGGAGTAACATATGTGTCTAACAACCACTAGCATGTGAATGGCACTCCTTAATCATGGAAATTTAGCATGCAAACACATTCCTTTCATACAAATATCCACATGCTCCATATAATTTGGTCATACCACTCCCATGATCATATCATATATATCACAACCAAGAAACCGATTTCCGAACAACATTATAACAACATTCAACACTTAAATACACATCAAAATGCCCCATAACCCACGCGGTGTGATCGACTTGAGTCAAGGGAACAAGGATGCAACCTTGGGACGTCTCCCAAGCTTATCACGTGTTCCCTAACACTTGAATCGGGTTCATTTTATTTGACATACCTAAATTCATTGGTTCATTATTTTTTTGGCTCCAAAATTGTTGCTCTGATACCAATTTGTAACACCCCAAAAAGTCAAGAGCCTTGTTCTAGGCCACCCCGACACATGGAGGGGCTATAAGGCTTGGTTTCCCAAGCTTTGTAGTGCAAGTTTAGACAATGAGCAATTTAAGGCAAGTTATTAAAATAAATAAAAAGAAAACTAGATAAGTTTAGTTAAGCGATTTAATACAAGTCTTGGGATTCAACACGAGTCCCCGAATTTATACAACAATATTGAATTACAGTGGATTCTAGTGTTTAGTCAAAAATGTAATAACGAAAGTGAAGACACTATGGCGAGACCGCTCCAAGCCCTAAAGAAATGCAAGTGCAACCTGTTAATTCATTGCTCCCCATATGGATCGACACAGATGTTTGAAAACCCTTTTGGTTAGTCACGGCAATATAAATGTCCAACTAGATGATATGGATGTAAGAAGACTACCTAAATGCATGGTATGATGATCAGTGAAATACAACAAGGATATGAATGAGGCTCCGCACCACCAACACCACACCGGTATTGGGACACGTTCAGACGTACCCACAACCCGGTGACGGCACTGCGGCACCGCCACCAAACAACCTGGACCGCAGCCCGTACAAAGGTAAAGGTACTCCGAACACGTCGGTGATACCGAGCCCGAGAGCGACTCAGATCCTCTGCCAGGCGACATGTCTCAACCACATGCGCCCCTCCATAACTCAAGCCCTAAATATGCACACCCCTCTTGGAGTGGGAAGCTCCAAGAGACGACTCAAGCACAAGACGATATCCCAATCGTCTTACGTCTCCAAAATAATCACCAACCTCCACCAATCGCCACCATCCAACATCTTCATACAATACAAGTGCCCAATAATGCAATAAGGCAAATAAAGTTCACATGCATCCATTTAAATCATTTGAAACAAGGCATAATAATGAATTTACCTAACATTTCCCAAATGCTCATGTTATAATGCAATCCATAATGACATGTAACAACCAAATTGCCAAAATACCAACATAACTAAGTAATTCCATCACAATTCATGAAACCCTAATTACCAATATGATTGGTCTTATGCCACTAACATGGAGTATGTGAAATTCATGAATTAAATTCATTATAAAACATCTATACTACCAAGACTAAGTAGGGAAAACCCTACCTTTGGTTATTCTTCACACACACAAGCACCCATGCTAGAAATGCTCTTCTGTGAATCCTCCTCCTACATAATATATAGTTATATATCACAATACATACTAATACAGCAATAATAATAACTAATTCCTAAATTAGTCCCTTATTAATTAGGTCAAACCCTAATTAAATCCCTAAGATAAACCTCCCAACAATTAGGGCTTACTACATTAATTAAAAGAGGAATAAAAAGGAAAAATCAACTTACAACTCAAAGGATGAACAAAGGAAGATGTGGTAGATAAATCTTTTACCACAAATACCAAACAAGGAGATAAGGTTTTTAGAGAGAAATTTGGGGGGTTTTGAAATGAAAGGATAATGGTTAGTGAGTGATTGTGAGGTGATAACAAAAAGAAGAAGAAACAAAAAGAGTTGGTCCACAAAGCACTATGGTGCGGATCCGAGTGACAGTGACAGCACTCGGTCGAGTGGTCAGTCGCATTCGGTCGAGTGGTCGTTCGCATTCGGTCGAGTTTGGCCCACTCGATCGAGTAGCTCGGGTACTCGGTCGAGTGAAACTCACTCGGCCGAGTGGACAAAGCAGTGGCCAAAGTAACAGTACTAGCCCCACTCGGTCGACCTCGCTCGACCGAGTGAGACCTTATAAAATCCCGAGTATTACACGACACTGCAGTACCGCCCACCAAACAGCCGGACCACAACCTTTAAAATAGGTACTCGGAACACGTTCGTGGTACCGAGCCAGGGAGCTAACTGGAGCCCTGCCAGGCGTCGCGCCACCACATGAGCTAATTCATACTCAAGTCATTGATGTGCACGTCCGTCTTGGAGTGGGAAGTTCCAAAAGGCGACCCAAAACGGTCTCTCGCTCGTCTTACGTTTCCTCAACAACCATGTATCACCACCTCCAATCCACTAATAACCTCCAACATCCACACAATCACAGTACACGTACAATATGCACACAATATGGCAAGTATAATGCTTTCACATGAATGACGCTTACCATACGTGCCTCTTTCTCATGTAATAAATGTCAATTATGCCAAGTACTCATGTACACCAACAACCACAGCACTACCTCCAGATGAAATTCTAAATTAGGATATTATAATGCAACTCTAATGATATCATGAAACCGACATTAATGGTCCATTATCATGCCACCATGAAGTCTCAACACTACTCCGAGACTAACAACAATTATCCACAATAGTCATATTATATTGCAACAACGACACAATATTGACACATGTAAACATTCATACTATTGCAACCTAGTAGAGAAACCCTACCTTTTAACAATCCTTAAATTAGGACAAGAAAGCACACTGATCCTCCTCTAAGAAGCCACATCCTACAATTAATTGAGTAATACTTATTGTAATACTACACATTTTTGGGCTATGGATACTCAGTCGAGTAGGCTGCACTCGACCGATGTGTCTTTTGGATGTTTTTGATTATCAATCAGGCTACTTTTTTGGGGTTACTCGACCGAGTAAGTATTTCACTCGGTCGAATACGTTGGGAACTCGATCGAGTGTCCGGTCTGGAATCGGGTTTTGCGCAATTTTGATTAAAACGATTAAGGGGGTTATTAATATTCTAATTACGCTTAAACGTCATTTCATAACCTAAAACACTTTCCGAAAACCCTCCCTAATCATTATAATCATCATCTAAGCAAGGTTGTGTTGTTGATCGTTCTATTTCCTCTTTCTCGTATCAATTGTAGTAAGTCCCGATCTCCGTTATTCACTCTTTTATGTTTCGGTAAACCCTAATTTGGTTTGATTTAGGGTAATTGTTGTAGAATTGTATGGTGATTGTATTGTGTCATTGATTTAGGTGACAAATTCGTAGAGGAGCAGTTCAAGACTGTTGTTGCGTTTTTTCCTTGCTGGTTGTGAATAAGGTAGGGTTTCCTTACACAATATGACTACACAGTTAATTGCATTGAGTGTATTTGTGATTGGTTTGGTTATATTATTGTGATTATTGTGTTGTTGGATGATGGTGGAGTTGTGGATGATATTGTGGATTATATTGTGGAGCCATGTCGGGACATGGTTTCACCCTTTGTGACTCTTGTCACAAGGGGGATGTTCACATTAATGATCTGGGTTCGCTCGTTGCGATGAGAGGGTATTTTGATGTCCAGTGCTGCGGTCTGGCATCGGCAGGGGTGGGTTACCTGTTGCGATGGGAACCTGGCTACTCGTTGTGATGAGAGACACTTGTTATTTTGGATTTTGGAGGATTGTGAGTATCGGTTGAATTATCTTGTGCTACTTATTCTGTATGATTGTAGTTAATTATATGGTTGTACTACCCTTTCTTATGTTTTCAAAATTGCGGTGATCCATTAATGGTGAGGAGTGAGTCTAGCAGGTGTCGATGTTTGAGCTTGTATGCGGGTTGAAAGGGACACCGAGGATTGACCTAGTTATCATAGCTTCCGCTGAGTCTTAGAATTTTCTCATGTTGGTTTAGCAGTTGTATGACATTCCATTTTGGGATTTTGAGTTTTGTAATCACTTTAATTACTCCCTCTGATCCACACCAATGATAACAGTTACCTAAAATGAATGATCCACACAAATGGTAACATACCTTATTTGGCATGAAAATGACAAAATTACCCTTACAGCCACTACCTATTTACACCTTTCTCATCCACTCACCCACTCACCAACTACCCAATTACACAACTCATTTCATGTGGCCTCAATTAAAGTTTTCAACATTACCCCTCACTTTTCCACCTTTTCTTAAATAACTCAATTTTCCCTATATTACAATTTGTTTGGATCGAAGGGAGTATTTACTTATTTAATTCGTTTCATTATGGTATCTTTGATATGTACTACCTCGGGCAACGGAGATGGTAACTCTCTCATTCGCTAAAGTAGTCCTTGGTAAGGCACTTTGGTAGATGAGAGTGTTACACTTATCACAAACATATCCTACCACAATAAATACTCATAAACTCTTAATTAAACCATCTAATTACCCAATACTCTAATTAAATCCCCATAACAAAATACCAAAATTTAGGGTTACTACTAATAATTAAAAAGAGGAAAAAGAGTAAATAACAACTTATAAATATAAAGAAATGAGAAAGAGTGAAGCTTGAGTGGAAATCTTCCAAGATGAGAGGAAATCTCCAAAAGATAAGATTTGAGAGTGTTTGAAAGGGTTTAGGGTGGTAGAGATAGAATAGAGAGTGTTTAGGGTTTGTCAGAATGAAGAAGAAACTGAAATAAGGTATATATTATAGTGAATCCCAATAACACGGAGCCCAACACGCGGAATCTGAGTCTAAGCCGAGTCACTCAATCGAGTGTTCGGAGGCAATCGGTCGAGAGCACCACACTCGGTCGAATGCACCAACAACTCGGCCGAGTGACACCTAAACAGAACATGGGTTAAAATCCAGAAGACACTCGGTCGAGTGAGTGCCACTCGGTCGAGTGAGTGCCACTCGGTCGAGTACTCTGCTATATTTGGCCGAGTGCACACCTAGAAATCAGGGATATTACAACGCGGATCTGGAACTAGATCTTATTGGACCAGCCAGAGCTACCTGTTGCCATCCCTAGGTGGGACTTCAGAATATAGGGCAAGTTTTTTGCTTATGTATTTCTGAGTTCATTGGATATGGGAGGATAAGTCAAATCTTGTCGAAGTTTCATATAATAATCGTTACTGAGCTAAAATTCAGATGACACTATTTGAGGTATAGTCTTAGATGTCAGACTCTGGTGTATCAAGCAACATTGGCGAAATTTTAAATTTGGGGTCCAAAATGACACTGAAATGTTTGAGCAAGTTAAGATTATCTAATTATCTAAGGTAGAGTGAACGCTTTCCAAGACTGGAAAAAAATGGGGGTTATGCAAATAAAACTTTGGCATGTGAAATTTCAAGTTAGTGATAAGGTCTTTTGTTTGTCTCACCTAGCAAAAGGATAATAAGATTTTGTAAGAAAAACAAATTGAGTTCAAAGTTCACTTACAAATTGCAGTCATTAGTGAAATAATATTTGAAGAAGTTGGCTATTACCGTGATGTTCCTCTTTTTTTTTTTTTTCATTTGTTTTGGACTAGCTTAGGATAAGATTATCAGTAAGATCTACTTTTTCACTTTACTTTAATTTTTTTTTACAAAAGAAATGACACAGGTGATTCATTAATTGAATAATTCCAATCGTGATGGGGTTAAGACCCACCCAAAGTCTTCAGTTGAGTCTTGGATTTCCAAGACTCAAGACTTTGTCAAGATTAAGGTAGATTATTGGTAGACTCGAGTAATTACCAAAGTCTTGTCTCAAAACTACCAATAATCTTACTCTTATCTTTATAGTTCATACGCAATACCATTTACGGCTCCTCATAGTTGTCAAGTAAATACCGTATGGATCAAAGGTCCTCTTTACCCCAAAAGCCCATTTTGGCCCGACAGAGCCATGCTTGGGCTGAATAATTGACCCTTACTATTGATTCGGTCTATGCCAACCCACACATTGGGTCACATCTAAGTACAAGCTCAGCCCAAATCACGCGTGGCCCAACCCAAGATCAACTCCACTCATGCTAATAATCCCACAAATTTGCAACTAACACTTCCATGAAGTTGGATTAACGTAATTTTTTTGCATATGAAAGCATTTTATAAGCCAAATGGGTTTTATCAGAGCCCATTATTGCAGGCCTCATGACATAGTCCATGCATTTAACCGCTAACAACAAACCAACGAGTTTGGCCATGAACTCGTGGGCTTATAAGAGCACCCACAATAGAGAGGATGATTTCATCATCTTATTTTATCTCTTTCTTTCTATGTTTTTGACACCTCATTCCCCCTTTCATCCACCTCATTTTCCACGATCTACATCCTCTTAATTTCCACAACATCTTTTTTCCTCCACAATAGAGAGGATCCTCTTATATTACTTTTCTTATTATATTTATATTTAATATTATGAGTCACTTTATA
>VHZZ01022420.1:15718-26281 GCA_009801015.1 Silene noctiflora | reverse complement strand
GAGAGGGAAAGAGGAACTCTATTTTGTTTTCTAGAAAAGGGCATGGAATGGAAAAATTATGAAAAAAAGTCCGTGAATGAGTAAAATGCGTCCATAAAAGAGCAAGAACGATAAAAAAATCTATTTTATTAACTTAGAAACTAGAAGTTTCGATGACCAATAAGAAAACCTAATGCATACCCTAGGTAAAAACACTCTTCACGCTCAAGTATGCACTATCACGGAACTCTATCGGGATTGAAGATGGAAAAGGGGATAAATTGTTTACCTCTTGAACTATTATTTGAAGTTTTAACATGTTTACCGTCAAAAGATTTGTTGAAGTTAAGGGTCGTATGTAAATTATGGAACTCGATTATCTGCGATCCCAGTTTCCATCAACACCATCTTCATCAATTACGCAAGAAAAACATTCAAGCTTGTGTGTACTACTTATCCACTTATAGCTATGGTTACTTCGGATCAGTGAATATTAGAAGCGAAACTCTTGCGACTATCGAGGAGATTAAACTATGCAGGTCCCATTATAATGGTGCTATAAATTCTATTAAGGGTTGTATCGATGGAGTCTTGTTGGCCGGCAATATTTGCTCTTACAATCGTAAAAACGTCATCTTCTTATGGAACCCGACAATTAGGAAAGTCGTTGATATCCCGCTTTATGGATCGTTAAAGAAGATCAATTGGAATGTTGAGTTTGGATTTGGGTTTGATTCGGTTACTAATATTTATAAGGTGGTGGCGCTTCATTTGCAGGAGAATGATTTGGAAACCATGGTATATAACCTTGGTACTCGTTCATGGACTTCACTTAAAGTTAAGAGATGTTCGATTGACAATGTCAAGTATTTGTCGCAAAATTCATGTTCCGTGAATTTTGAAGGTTGTGTTTACTGGCTCGCTAAGGCTGAAATAATGGCGATTGAGATTGACACACATTACCTATGTTTTAATCTGTCGAGTGAGGCCTTGACTTGCTCCAAATTGCCTGATGTTAAACGTGTCGGGCAAAGGCGTCTATCAGTTTTATATGATTCACTTGCACTTGTAGACTCTTTCGTTCATACATCTTACAGACGTATTCGTGTATGGATCAGACGAAAGAATAGTGCGAGTAAAACAAGTTCTGTATTCTCTTGGGTCGAGCTCTACAATCTCGTATGCTATGATAGATCTTTTCTATACTTGACGAATAATGGTAATCTTTATCTCGGATCGTGTGTGCTTCCGATGACAACATTTGTGTATGACTTGAAAACCAGGAAGGAAAAGGTTTGCTCAGAAACTCAACGGGATATAAACTTCATGGATTGTGATCTTGAAAGTTTGGCATTGTTAAGATAAATCAACAGTGAATTGACATACACAAGTATGAAGATCAGAAAAACGGTCTATTATTTGCCTCCGGAATTGTTATCGGAAGTTTTGAAATGTCTACCAGCGAGAAATTTGTTGAAATTAAGGTTCGTTTGCAAATCATGGAACTCGGTTATCTCCGATCAGAGGTTCCATCGACAACACTATCTTCATCAATTACGCACGAAAAACATTCAAAGTTGTAAGTACTACTCCGTACTTATTATCTGTAGACCGTTATGAACGGTCACCTAGACGCCCTTTTTATGTAACATCATCAGAAGTGAATATTTGTAAGAGTCGAACTCTTGAGATTATTCATAATATTGACGTAGCCAAATTCTGTCATGGTAAAATTTCTATATTAGGTTACGTCGATGGAGTCTTGTTGGTCCGTGTTACAGAACAAACTCGATTTTCCTATGGAACCCGATGCTTAGGAAAGTCATAGATATCCCGTTTTGTGAATCGTTGATGAAGAGTAAGAATGTTAATGTCAGGTTTGGGTTCGGGGAGTAATAATTGTAAGGTCGTAGCACTTAATTTGAATTTAAAGTATTATTATTCGAAGACCAAGGTATATAACCTTGGTACTCATTCTTGGACGTCTCCCAAGGAGAAAAGATGTTGGATTGATAATGTCAAGAGTATTTGTTGAAAACTTCAGTTTCCTTTAATTTTGAAGGTGAGATTTACTGGCTCGCTGGGGTCGAGAGAAAAGAAAATAATGTGACAGATTACTTTCGTTTTGATTTGTTGAGTGAGGCTTTCACTTGCTCAAAATTGCCCGATTTTAAATATGATGGAAAACTTAAACAACGATCGAGAAGTTTATCAACCATAGACGAGTCACTTGCACTTGTAGATTGTTCGGGTGATCATTGTCCAGGACATATCCGTGTATGGATGAGACGAAAGGACAATACGACATCTATAGACGCTTGGATAGTGTTATATAACCTGGATTACAGTTTAAAAAATTTCCTACATATGTCGAGTAATGGCGATGCTTATTTGCAATCGTCGCGGCCAGAGTATAGGAGAATAATTGTTCATCATGACTTGGAATCCGGGAAACAAGAGGATTGCTCAAGATCAGTTAAATGGGGAGCTGTATACAGAAAGGTTGGCATTGTTAGGACAACCCAGCAGTACGATCGGATATTTTGTAATTCGTAATTGTGAGTTAAATGAGGTAATTGTGTGGACGAGATGAAATGTATTCCCTGAGCGAGTTATTGGAAGGTATTTTAAAATGACTAAGTACTTAAAAATTAAAATTGTTCGGTTTTTCAGAGCCCTAAAGTAATATTTTTTCTATGTAATGTATTTTTTAACTTTCTAAGTGTGATGTCAGTTAACTTAATTACTACTCCGTATGAAAGTCAGTTGATATCTACGCGTGATCGGTCTTATAAGTTATAACCATTAAGTAAATTATCAATACCAAACCCAATATTAATATTTTTCCAATTTTCAAAAGGTTTACGAGAATTTGTAATGGAAGCCTTGCTAGTATTTTCGTCCATAGGTCTAATATAAGATGATTACCAAAAATCTTTGCTAAATTCCTCTTCTTCTTCATTGTTTAGTGTTGTTGGTGGCGTGCTGTGGCAAACTGGCAATTACGTCAAGGGTTTTGGTCTTTTGGCCGGGCATTATATTACTCCCTGACCCTCTGTCCGGGTCATTTGTTTACCTATTCCATTTTTTAAATTCTGATATATTGGCCTAGTATGTGAGTGCGAATATATTTTTGTTAATAATGGTTCGTTTGGGAACTAGTTTTATAACGCAACATACCATAGTTATATTGAAAATAAATAAATAGATAGATAATAAATAAATAAATAAAAACTCGAGATCACATTGGTTTCAAAATTACATATAGGATATGATAATTACGGAGTATAAAGATCTTCTCAATGGTTATCCTTGTTTATAATTGCCTTTTCCAAGAATTTGAGTATCAATTAGGTCACGTTCTTTTGGACTGAAATTGAACTGAACTTATTGGAGTTGAATTGAACCGAACTGAAGTAAGAGTTAATTTGTAAATAGAAGAGCGGAACTGAAGTGAATAAAGTTGAATTGAACTTAATAAAACTGAATTAAACTAAAATGAGCTGAAATTAAACTTCAAAGAACAGGGTCTTAAACTCCATCCATCGACCAGATTTTGCTCTTTTTTCTCTCCGTTTCTTTACCAACTCTTATGAACTCTTCGAGTAACACCAAGCTTTCTAGGCCGCATAAACTCAATGTGGCGGCAATGACTTGTTGCGACGTTCTTTATCTTATTTTCGACGCTTCTAAGGTCACACGACACCACCCCTTTTTTACAATCACGAAACAACAGTTCTGCATTGCTTTTCAAAACCAAGCATTCGTAAAGAGGAAGATCCACGTTATAAAGTTTCGTCATGAATCAATTGTACCGTCTCTATCCAACACCCATACGCTAATATGTTCCAAGTAATGACAGTCTAAAACAACTAACGACGTATTCATAACTGACAAACGTCGAAAATCCCCTGAATTCTTCCCAATTTTGTACTCGTCATTTGGCATACATACGCAAGAATATCTCTCGCTTGCCAAATCAAATCGAAGAATACGAGAAAACCCACAATTCATGTCAACATTGTCGTAACAAATCCAATATACTCCCCCCTCATAATTTGTCATCCATGACAATTGTTTCATGTACAACTCATCGTCGTGTGGACTCGGACACTTAGTCATCTTTTCCAATGACCATGAACTTATGCGGCGGCGCAAGTGATAAATCATGTACCTTATGTAATAAGGACACTCCATATAAAAAACAACCACCTTATAATCATTAACTAAATTATCAAAACCAAACCCAACATTAATATTTTTCCAATTTCCAAAAGGATGTGGAATAATTATTCTTCTTGGAAAAGAGGGGTTCCACAAGAAAATTTGTTGTTTGATTGCTGGCCAACCGCAGCGTGTATGCATAACTACTAAGCCATCAACATACCCAATAAAATCACCGGAAAAAAGACCGACACCTCTTCTTAAAAGTGTCAAACCGTCGATTATCTTGAACGATTTGCTATGTCGAACAATGGGATATTTCCCAGAAGAGGCATTATTATTATTATTATTATTATTATTATTATTATTCTCGAGCGATAATAGGAATTTAGACTCGCGATTGTTGTTGAAATTGCGAAGATGTAACAAATGGAAAGCACGGCTTGTTATTAAAGAGTTCCATTCTTTGCAAACTAACTTGAATTTTACGAGAATTCGTAATGGTAGCCTTGCTAGTATTTCCATCCATAGGTCAAATATAAGATAATTATTTTCAAACATCTTTGCTAAATTTCTCCTCCTCTTCATTTTTGGTGGCGTTGTGTGGCAATTACATCAAGGGTTTTGGGCATTATAATACGGGGATTGGCACTAGAATTTGTGATGCGATGGCCTGGTTTGGTTAATCAAGTCGGGTTGGGTTAGTTTATCGAGAATTATGAGATATATATAAGACGTTGGAAATTAAATAAAATTTGTTACTGATTTCAAATATGAATACAAGAGTGAATCCAGAGATTTGTCACAATTAGGAAACTAATAAGCTATACAATTAGTTAAAATACATCCTAAAGAATATTTTACAATATCTATCAATTACTGAGTATACACATCAGATTTCGGGATAGTCAGAGTTTAGGCTACGGTTTAGATGGTCAGTTTTGCTTGGGGTCATTTATCATTAACTCAAATTTAATATTTCTTTTTATATTTCATCTCGGTTATTTGTTTATCTTTAGTTTTGACACAAAAGTCAATAAAAGAGGAGCGGGCCAATTATTGGATGATAAGTCGAACAAATTGATGGCGGAGAATCAAGTTATCCATGAAAAGCCTTCCTAGAATAGAAAAGTAAACAATTGACCCAAACCCTAATACGACTCCGTACACCCTAAGATTGACTGAGTCTGAGTGAGTCTTCTTTGTGACCAAATCAAAGCATAATGCGTAACACGATCATTACTTCGTCTTCAGGACTAAGTCGCCGGTAAAGATTTATTACGGAGTATTAAACAAAGGTTATCGGTACAAAAGACGATTGGTTGGTTACCTTCGGAATTATTACCCGAAATTTTCAAAAGACTGCTGGTGAAAACATTGTTAAAATTAAGAATCGTTTGCAAATCATGGAACTCTGTTATCTACAATCCAATTTTCCATCAAGAACATTTCATCCATTTCGCAAGGAAAACAATCAAGATTATAACAAGTACATATTGTCTTGCGAAAAGCGTGATTTACAAACAATGAATGTTCGTAGTAGTCAAACTCTTAAGATTATTGAGAAGATTGACTTGGGCAAGTTTCGAAATGGTACAAGTTCGATAGTGGGTTATGTCGATGGTGTATTGTTCATCCACATTAGTTCGCCTCGAGTCAACAATGGTGCAAACGTGATCTTCTTATGGAATCCGACAATTGGGAAAATTGTAGATATCCCGCCTTATGAGTCGTTGAAGAAGAGACGAGATGTCAATTTCGGGTTTCTGTTTGATTCGATGAGTAAGGTTTACGAGGTAGTGGCCGTTAATTTGAAATATTATGAATCGAAAACCAAGGTTTATAACCTTAGTTCTCGTTCATGGACTTCCCCGAAAGAGGAGAGTTGTTTAATCGACAATGTCGTTTATTTGTCTAAGTTTTCACGTACCATAAATTTCGAAGGTGGGATTTATTGGCTCGCTGAGGTAAGGCAAAGGGTAAACGATTGACACATTACCTACGTTTTAATCTGTCGGGCGAGACCTTCAATTGCTTAAAATTACCCGATTTCAAACATGAACCGGGACTAAAACAACGATGGAGACGCCTATCGGTCTTATATGAGTCAATTGCCCTTGTAGATTGCTCGGGGTTGCGTTCTTTGGGACATGTTCGTGTATGGGTTACGCGATAGGACATTACAAATAAAGTAGATTCCTGGGTAGAGTTATATAAGCTGGATTTACGGAGAAAATCTTTCGTATTCTTAAAGAGTAATGGCGATGTTTATCTACGGAGGGTAAGGACTATACTTGTATATGACTTGGAAAACATGGAAGAAAAGGGTAACACTGAAACTAATTCGGAAGCAGTCGGTCTCCCTTAAGACGGGTCATTTTGGTCTTTTCCAAAAAGACGGGGATTTTGAGATTATTTACAGCCAAATGTGACCACTTTTGAAAACCAAGTTACCCTAAGCTTTAAAACTAGCTGGACATTGTGGTTACATTTGAACATAAAATGGTCACAAAATCTCGTCTTTTTGGAAAGACAAAAATAGTCCGTTTAAAACAGGAATTTGAGATTAGGAAATAACCTTCCTGGATGATTTATAAAAATTTTAGCAAAATTGTCAATGTGGTTTGACTTTTTCTAATTAGTATTTAAATGAACACAAAAGTGGTGTTAACTGTTAATGAGTAAGGTATGTAGTTATCCTGATCATAAGATCGTATCACATACAGTTGAACGATCCAAGTCGTTTATAGTATTGTTACGGTGCAGTTAGATTCGTTCAGAATCATTAGAATCGCGATTCCTATAGGATTATACGATCCTTTGTTATTGGTTTCGTAAAGCCCTAGAACATGATATGGGGCGATATGTCTTAACAATTAACCAAGAGCCTAAGACCCATTACGAATGTTAAGTTGTTAACCCATTTGACAAAAAAAATACTCGCTCTCGCAGTCTCGCTCATCAATCATCATCATCAGCCAAATTTTCGATATGATAATCTTACTCATCTCTAACCTTTTACTTTCCGTTTATGAATTAATCGAGTAACTTTTGGTGATGAGGACGATTATTTTGAACACAAATTTTCATTTACGATGGACATATTTGTCACAAACTTGCGACGAGTCAAGTACTACCCGTGTGGAATGGATAAGATAAAACAGAGTACTTATAGAGTAATAATCTAGTTTATCTTATCTACCTACAAAGCTAAGGACATCCACAATAGACAAACCTCTAAAAGAGGTTTGTCTATTGACACATCACCATGTTAACAAACATTTTCAATAACAAGCCCTTATCCAGCAATAGACAAACATTTCCAAGGTTTATATTATAGGACCCACATAATAATTTCCTTCACAGAATTTTTGGCCAAGTCACTCTACAAATCCGTATACAATATAGTAACCATTCTTATCAACAAACCTCCAAACCTATGTCTAGCAATAGGAGGTTTGTAAACAAACCTCGACATGTCATCTACAAATCCATTGACAAACCTCTTATTGCTAATGCTCTAATATTTGACACAGGAAAACTTGCTATATTTTGAAATGACTCGTGATAGATACCATCAAAAGACAGGGGGAGGCTTGGGAGTCCGGGTTCAACAACAATTTGTCATCTTTCCAAAAATGACCGCTAATAATTCTTACCACAGTAGTACAGTACTATTACCAACGGTAAAAAAAACAAAGGCACAGCTGTCCGCCTGTACTGTAGACGACTGTCTACAAATACACAGCATAACACAACACAATTTCAAAACACAAATAAATCACTCCCCCTCTTCTCCATATTTACCTCTTTTTTCTCCAAATCTAAGCCATGTCGCGCCTTGCTCGCGTACGCCCATCCCTCCGACCCGTCACCCGCCACTTTACCACTTCATCACCGTCATGGGTTCATTTACTAATCGGTACCCCGAAAGCGTGGATTCCGAATGGCGCAATGAAGCGTGGACCAAAATACTTCAAGGACTCGAGGGGAACCGACAATGGCGTAAACACTTGGTTGCTTATGCCGGGTGTTCCCGAAGAGAATGTGACCCTCAAGGTAATCGGCAATCAAATTTTCTTCCACGGCACTGAGGTTCTTGATGTCCCTGACTACCCGGGTTCTGAAGATCAAATTCTAAGGGAGTATAAGGGTAGCTTCCTTGTCGACCCGGATCGGTTTGATGCTGAGAAGCTTAAGGCGGAGATTGTTGATGGGATTTTCTGGCTTCATGTTCCTAACTGTAGTCGTTAATTAGCAGTGGCGTATTCAGGATTTAGACCGCGGGTCTCCTTAGTCGTTTTTAGTTATGTTTTAAGTTATGGAGTATGATGATTTGTAATTGAAGTGTTATTCAGTATTTATGGAACCCTGAATTTCACGTGTATTGTCTTGTTTTTTGGGTTAATTAACGTCTTTTTTTATAACCCGTAATTGTCGAATCGTAATTGTTTGATCTTTAAAGTAGTAAAGTGGACAATTAGTTTGAGATGGACGAAAAAAAAAAAAAATTTGATTACGCATATTTATAAAATTCGCATATGTATTATTCAACTAGATGAGATGAAGCTTGTATAGCGTACTTTGACTTGATATCGGTTCTTCCAAAGTAACCAACAGAGTTTTAGGCCTTGTTTCGGGTTGATTACAAGAGTATCTGTTCTGTTTCGGTCAAGCCCCGGCTCCGTTAGGGCGCGTTGGGTCTTGATCATGCATACTTTGCTGCAGCCTGAACTACTCTTGGAGAAATTGTTTGTGCCTTTGTGGCAGTTGATGCCCTAATGAATCCTAGAGTCCATTTTAATGGCTGTGATTTAAAAGAGAGGAAAATGAAATGCATAAAATAAAATATGAAAAATGGAAAACTTGGAGAGCAAGGCTATTTGACATTGATGGGTGATAGCATAGGAGGCTAATCGTTTGTCTTCAATTGAAAAGAAGCCTAATGGTCCCCAATCCAAGTTTTAGCTGCTGTCACTTTGTCATTGGGTGCATTCTTTTTCCTTTACACTTCATCATATTCTAGTGCACAAGTATAGAAATAAAGGGTTTAATAGAGTATAAAGGAGACAATATTATTAAAGCGATGATATGGTGTCACCGGGTGATACAAATCTCAGTACCAGCTGTACCACCCAAATAAAATAATAATTTATTACCAATTAAAAAATTCACTTAATATAATGTAATACAAAATTTAAAGGGGTAGAAAGGTAAAGGAAGTTATCTACTTATTGTTCCCAAACCATTAGCGAAATATTAACGGCATATGTGATCGAAGTTCTTCGATAATCGATCACTGTTTGATTCAGCCCAGAAATATTATTAGATGAATCATTTTGTTATAATAGTGAAAAACGTTCAATCAATTGGTGTTTTAACTTTTAAGTTCTAACTACCACATTGCATTTGTATCACTCGAAAATTAAATCAATTGAGTTTAAATTAGTTGGTAATCTCTCTAATCAATTGAAAAACATTCTTCACGGCATCTACATCATACACAAATTATCAATATTGTCTATAGTTTAGCACTAATTTCAATATTTATGTTACCTGTTTAATTTTTGGAACCATAATGGAGATGATTATCCGTTGTTCAGCCGCATCGTAAACTACTCATTT
Source organism: Silene noctiflora (assembly GCA_009801015.1). NCBI lineage: Eukaryota > Viridiplantae > Streptophyta > Magnoliopsida > Caryophyllales > Caryophyllaceae > Silene > Silene noctiflora. The sequence goes on along the minus strand of VHZZ01022420.1, from coordinate 16,513 downwards.
ATTCCATGAAATAACCTTTTATAGTACTATATTGTTAATACTTTAAGCAATGAGTAATGAAGGAGAAACTAAACTTCTAATTTTACCTTTTATCAATTAATCATTTTAATATTTTCTATCTATAACAAATATGAAAATATAAAAATTAGAAAAAATGACAAAAATACCCCCGGTGGCACTCAAATTGAGCGATACGCGGTGGCGCTATCTCATTTTCCATTATTAAAATGGGTTTGTGAGAGAAAATAGGGAGAAAAGAAATGGAGAGGATCCTTGCTGGTAAGGTGATACTAATTCGAATTTATTTTGTCAAAGTAAGGCTCAAAACCAACTAATTTGCGGTTAGGGCTCGTTTTAAACTATTTTTTCCAAATAGATTCACGTTGTCACTTTTTTCATTTTTTTAACGATATTAGGTAAATCGCTATTTGAAATAACGATTTTACTCTTATAAGTTGGTATTCCAAGTAGCGAATTCACTTTTTTGTATTAAAGAATTACTAGTTTTACCCCGTGCAAAATTGCACGGGTTTGGTTAATAAACTTGTTATTAAAAAATGTTTAGCTAACTTAAAAAATATTGAAATCAGAATTCCACAAAATCAAATTTTAAAGTTTTAATTAATATCATAATTCATAAATGAATGAAAAGTGATGAAGTTTATACATAATTTAACGACAGTACAAATATTGGGAAATATTTATTATCTCATTTCAAAATTATTATAAACGACATTAATGTTTACTTTTTATCCAGTTGGTATATTAAATAATTAAGTAATTCACCACAATCCT